>CM056171.1:59194776-59406582 GCA_029691765.1 Entomobrya proxima | reverse complement strand
GGAACCAAGAGAGAAAATATAGCTATCTACACAGTTGAATTCGTACATTAGCCATTTTTTATAACTACTTAAAAAATATTATATTATTTCTTATATTGCATATTCAAGTCATGTAGGTTAGTATTTTTTCTCAGCGATTTCAATCATTATAAACTCAATTAAATAAATTAAGTTCTAATTGTTTAATCCAAGCATAGATAATGTTATTCACCTCCACCAAGAAACCAAATATGGCTAAAGCATCGCAAAATAAGTTGTTTAATTGCTCAGGTTATTAAATTACTATATTTACATATTTACTCAAACAATGGACGTAGATAGTTTAAACATAAATAATTATAATTTAAAGCAGTTGATTAAATAGGTTGTTGTATTTTGTATTAAAAATCATCTCTACACGCAAATGACCAGAATTTTTGTTCTGCTTTGCTATGGAACTTTAATAGAAATGCGAGGCAAGTTGAAAGCATTACTGGTAAAGAAAATACAAGACTATGAATCGTATAAAAACTGACTAATTATGATGGAAAAGCAATTTCAACGACGGAACATTCATGCTAGTCTTTTTGAGGATGTCACCCCTCACCAGAAAATATTCTATTCGTTCAAACTAAGCCATTATATCATGATTAAATAAGCTTCATAAGATTGCTGTCCCTTTTACATATGTACATTGTTTCTAGCATCTCATTTTTTAAAGTAAAAAGAATTTTTCAAACTAACGGAGGTAGACGACTGTAGACAATAGATACGTTCTACGTTGCCAACAGTTGTGATGAAATCCGCATACCTAGTCAAAGAAAATGCTACATCCCCATTACCAAAAAACTGAATGCTGCCAACACTTCGCAAAATTTTTCAAAATTGCTTGAGAATCTTGTATATAGTTATTGTTATGATGGCTAATTCTACCATCTTCATCTTATTTCTGTTTACGTCATTTATGCTATCACAAAGTAAGTAAATATTTAAGTGTCAAACACAATTTTAAATAAATAAATTTTAGAATTTGCAATACACTACTAAAATGGTTGTTAAATATTGTGGTGTATTATTTGCAGTAAAATCTACTAAATCGATTTAAATATTTGTTGCAATTGTTCACTAACCTTCATTTGAGGTGTAGTGAAATGTCTTCTGGTCCAGAATTTTTCTGGTCGCATAAAGAAGCTGAATAACATTTTCTTTATCTGCAATACTTTAAATGCTGTACACATGGGGTTTACTCATCAAGTAAAATACGTTATGTATCTTACTTAATTATTACTGAACCTCTGTGTTGCTTGTCAAATTTGTAGAATTTTTACTGGCCCTTTAAGTAGCTTATAAAGCCTGTAAAAATTATACTAGACTTCCTTAATCTAGGTTTGGAATATTGATTTGTGACTCCCGTATTGTAAAAGGCACAAATGGTGTCTGTGGACGAAGCGGTTTGGTGAGGAAGAAGATGGTGGCGATGTGGAGGATTGGAATGTTTGGGGGGTACTTTTAAAAAGGGGAGCATGGGCGAACAAATTTGTCACAAGGAAAGGTACTGATTTGAGGATGTCATCATAAATATAATATTCTGGCTTGTAGCTCCTCGAAAGGAAATTCTTAAATTATAATTTCTCTTTTTGTAGTTTATCTAAAAACGGGAAATAAAATGATGATGAATAAAAAAAATTTGGAACAGGTTTTGTGAAAAAACACGGATTTTTGTTGCAAGCCAATGCAAAAGGGTCTTTCAAAAGGCAAGGATGGGGTACAGAGTCAGCTCATTCCTCGAAGATTACTACTTGTTACAGTTAACAGAGTTGAGAACCAATCATAAAACTAAAATTGCCTATATGTGATAATCTGTAAAATTATTTCGTCTAACCAAAGCAGCAAGCCATTTTAGAACCATTTTATCGTATATGGAGTTCAGCTACAAAAGACCTGCGAATGAATGGCTTTTATAGCAAAATGTAATTTTGAGGAAGTTAGATTTAATTCAATGCCTAGGTTGTCAGGTTGTTCTCGAATACTTTCAGCAGCTTCAGAAAGCTCCTTTTCATTGCAGGGAAGTTCTGTTTCTCTGCTTCTGTTTTCATCATAACGTCAACTTCTTGAAAACAAAATTCTTGCATTTGTTTCTCAGCTCAACGTCGGTAATGAATTTAAGTATGAAATATGGCTTTCAGCTTAAGTAGATAAAAGTTTGATTTTCTTCTTAGATTTGCATTTGAAGCATATGAAATAATGTATCAAAGTCAGATTTGCTCTAATCAATCTAACAAACTCACTATCTAGCATAGTACTCGTTTTCAGATTTCTTTCAAATAGCTTGAATTGCTTCAAATTGAAGAGTTTATTAGGCGTAAAAACAAATTCGATGTCAAGCGTAAACTAAATAAGTTTTATATGATTTTGAAATGACATTTAGCGTTATAACTGGTCATACACACTCCAACCCTACACTCACAACTACTTTTTCTGTCCCATTTTCCACTCACCCCAGACATCTCTACTTTTTTCCAGGAAGAAGCTAGCATATCATTATAGCAAGAACTTGGGGTTAAAATGCAATCTTAGTGAATTTCAAACAAATATTGAACAGTTTTTAAGATTCTGCATTTCATTGAACTCTAAGGCCTTATTGCCTCTATGGTCCTTCTAATATATTTTGCAAGACATCTGGCTCACTGACATCTGATTATGGCCACTAATTGAACAATTGTGTAAGCCTTATTCCCTAAACCAGTCAATAGCCTAGTCAGTAGGCCCACCAATAATTTTCACATAATTCCCTTCATTTTACTTTTATTGACATTAAAGTTTAATAAATATATTTCCATTTTTGGAATAAGAAGAAGCATGTTATAATAAGCAAATATCAGGCTTAAAAACACATCGAGAAATAAGAACAAGTTTAAAACTAAATCCATTCAGTTTAAAGATAATGGGAGATCCATCGGATGAGTAGCATCAGAGCTCATTTTAATTGCCATTCTGTTTATCAATTAACCAGTAACTGTGGATACGAGTTAATCTGTAGAGCATGAACACCCCAGCAAATGTAGCTGCAGCATTGTTGGCGTTCAAATGTAACAAAAACGTTCATAAAAAGTCTCTTTCAAACATTTTCATTAATCCAGCCAACGATACGCATAACTGGCCATTTTGGGCCTCAAAATAAAAAAAAATCTGTCCCCCAGAAATTTTGCAATCGAAATTAATTAAAACTTCATCATCCAACTTAGAATTTATAAATTTGGTACATTTTATGCCTACAACTGAAATGGAAATGGAACTAGAAGTATATCACGGTTTGATAGTTACTAGGTAAAACTGAGAAGGATTTTTTGTTGACTAAAAACCAACAATTTTTGTGATGATTCAGCTATGTTTAGTGAATATCCCCTGAAAAAAAGCATTCGAACATAAGCTGCTTAGCTAGACAGCAATGGTGGTTAGTCTGCTGAAGCTGAGTATTTTAAATCGGGTTTCGGGAGTTTGAATTTGATGGACGGTTGGGTTGACCTGTGTAAGATTTCGGGGATATGCTGATCTTACAGCAAATCATGTAAAATTATTGGGTGTGATAAGTTGAATGAATGAATGTTCTGGTAATTGTTTTGGTGTTTTCAGTGAATCATGGAAGATTTGGTGGAGAGTTTTAGAATCAAGAATAATTACAGCCTCCCGGGATGAAGGTAACCGTTTAAATTTCCTTTCCTTTTTTCCCAGAGGAAAAAAGACTAGGTACGATTAGTAGAAAGATGCTAAACAGAGTTTTACATTAATACTATTCAATTTTGTTTTTTTCTCCACCTTTTTCCACATTTTAATCAGCTATAAAATCAACTGAAATTCAAACAATAAACGAGTAAAATCCAAAAGGATTATATGTGTCACTGGAATCCTATAATGCTTGTAATATCTCGACGCTAACGGTTGAACAGAACTGTTTATGAAAGTCTGATAATTCTGTAGATATAGGTATAGCGCAATTGCTTTGTGTTATATTAAATGAAATTCAATACGAAGTTGCGTTGCAGACTTCAAACTTTTACATATTTTGGACATATCCATAACACTTGATATTCTTGAGGCGTCATTAAATTCATAATATGTTTATGAGTTTAGCAGGTTAGTAAGCATTAATCGAAAATGGGTTTCTCTCATGTTTCCAAGAACAGTACAATTGTTGCATCACAGATGACGAGTAGTGTGTTAGTTTTTTCAAAGAAAACTATGTGTAACCATCTTTTGCTGGAAGTAATATTGATATAATATATGAACGTAAATAATATTGTGGAGTTAATAATTTTGTGAAATTTTTTAAATTATGTATACACATCGTTCCACGAATTGCTTTCATACAGAAAAAAACGCATTGGGACCTGTAAGTTATTCCACACAACTTATTAGACAAAATCTACTAAAATAATCTTAAACAAGAAAAGTAAAAATCTGACTGAATAACTCAAAATTTAACGACTTGGGAACACTTAAGCTTTGAATCAGAATTTATTTCTCCTAGTTTGAAATCCTTGTTTATTGGCAATGTTAGACGAAACAAAGCAGAAGAAAATGTTCCGGAAAATGGTTGATCGATAAATAAAAGCTGGAGGAGATGCAGCGAAAGAGGAGGGATGACGCCCCTGGAAAAAACTTTTTCTTCCCGGTATCCAGGTGTACTCAAAAAATTTCCCGGTGAACACATAATTTAAAATTTCCCGCTAGACATGTAACGGCACGAGTTGATTATAAACTGGCAGAGTTGAGTTATTACGCATGGACTTAACGACGTATTTTATAAGAAACTTTTGCATAGTGAAACAATTTTGCAAAAAAAATGAAAAGAATTTCTGAAATAATGCAAAATTTTGTAAAACAGTAAAAATATCTCAATTTTAAAAATGGAAAAGTTTTCAAGAAACAACGAAAAATGTGCTTTGTACAGAATTGGAAGATTCTGGTTATAAAACAAGAACATTTGAAATTTTAATACCAAATCAATTTTTAAATGCGTAAAGTAGAATGATAATATATATTTTTTAATTCGTGAACTCAACACATTCTAGAGTAAACAATCCTATAACCTTGGCAACAATGATGGTACATCCACTCTGCCAAAAAACTGAATGCTGCCGATTCATCGCAAACTGCTTTATAAGTGTAAAACATTGTGCAATGGCTATTGTTACAATTACGGGTTTTCAGAATATGCTTAACAGTAAAAATTTACCAATTTACATAACAATTTTGGATTTATACAGTTCCATTTTAGGCTTATTTTGAACCTAATGAAATTTTTATACTAAATCATTTTTTAAATGCGTAAAGCAGTATGATATAATATTTTTTAATTCGTGAACTCAACATTCTGAATGGAATGGCTTTAGTCATGAACATTAACGACAAGGCAATTTTGTATAGGAACGGGAAAAATTTTGTTTGAAAATTGAAAGAGATCGAATTGGACTGGACAATGATATTGTTATAAAAATTTTTATGCATAAAACTCAAAAAGGCTTGCACAAGGCTGTGACAATTGTATGAAACTCGAAAAAGTTTGTATTTATATGGGAGACTTTCTATGAAACATTAAGATTTTAAAATAAAATCTAGAATTTTTTACGAAACCAGGAAATCTGCATCAACTTTGGAAAATTTTGTATAAGTCTGAAAATTTTGTGTATAAATTTTGTTAAGATTTTGTAAAAATCTTGTAAAATTTTGCATACCGAAAATTGGTAAATCTGGGAAACTTTTGTTTAAAAACCAGGAAACTAACTTTGTACGAAGTTAACGAAAATTTTTGTACCAAATACAAAGTTTTGTTTAAAAGCGAGAACATTTTATTGCCAATTGTAAATCGTAAACTATTAATTCAGTCAGTCAAAAATCTCTTACTAAATCGGGAAGTCTCATGAAGTATGGAACAATTTTGGAACATATCGCTCTACATTTTGATGTTACTTTCCAATTTCCGTTCCCCTGCCGTTGCCTTCTATTTCCTTTTCCCTTTCCTATTCCTTGCGTTCCCTCTTCCTTCCGTTTCCCCTTACTTCCGTTTCCTCTTCCTTCCGTTTCATCTTCCTTCCGTTTCCTCTTCCTTCCGTTTCATCTTCCTTCCGTTTCCTCTTCCTTCCGTTTCCTCTTCCTTCCCTGTCTCTTCCTTCCCTTTCCTCTTCCTTCCCTTTCCTCTTCCTTCCCTTTCCTCTTCCTTCCCTTCCCTTTCCTCTTCCTTCCCTTTCCTTTTCCTTCCCTTTACTTTCACCCCCTTCTGCCTGAAATTTCCAGGTATCCTAAATACCAGGATAACGAGTTTTTTCCAGCGGCGAGGGATGATCGAGGAGTTCTAGATAAATTTAGGGAACAGTGAAGCCTCTTCGACAGCAAGAAATGGGAGTTGGAGGGAAAGACTGAGAAGTTGAAATGCGGAGAGGTATAGTTGGATTAGATGGCCAGGGAAATGAGTGCCCGGAAGAAGAAACTGGATGACAAGGAGCAACAAGATTGGGAATCTGAAGGAGCTGAACCATTTGGAGATGACTAAGTCTATGAAATTGCTAGTTAAGAAAACCAAATCGGCAGCGAAGGAATAGTCGTCGAAAGTCTGAGTCACGGTTTCTGCGGATTTGGGATAAGCCCTTCAATTCAGTTGAAAAATAGATTTGGTCGCCAGTCGGTCCAGTTCGAAGATTAGCCATTTGGATTATCTTCCCCCGCCCCGGGGACCGCTCCCACTTGTCACGCTAATCTTCAGGCAGCATTTTTGAATTGCTTTTTTCTATCCGCCCACTTCTCATTGACGTGGTACTCCTTAATAGTTCAAATCCCTCCCTCCTTTGTCTCTTCTCCTGGCCTGCACACACCCTTGCTTTACGACGATGGCCCATATTCAAATATTGTTGTTTGTGTGTCCTCCGTCCGTCTCTATTTCTAGCTTACCTACTCCCTGTGTTCTGTTCCATGCCAATGGATGTGCTACCTTTTGCACTGCATTCCAAGTGCCTCCGTCCCGAAATCACCTCTATTCCCCTTCAGACCACCAAAAAATCCGCTTAAAGGTGCGTTAAAGTGACTCTACCAGTTAGAGCCTACCTTAACATAGTGGGTTTAATAAATTAGTTTGCCCCGTGTAGTGAATTGAATAAAGAGCCTTTTTGTTGCTTTGCTCGAGTCTGCCCTGAGCCCCAGTGCTTTCTCCTTGATCTTTCGTTTCTTCGTTTTCGTCACCAATTCTTTCGCTTTCACCGGAAAACTTAGCTTGCACTCTCATTTTCTTTTTCGCCGCCAATTCATTTTCCTTAACCAGCTGTTCCAGAGTCTTTGTCTCCTCCAACTCCTACACTTCCAACTGGTTTAGGTAATTTAGCTCCCTGTCATCAAGTTCTATCTTCCGGACACTCGCAATCATTTCCCTATCCACCTTCTCCACCCTCACCTCTCTGCATTTCAACTTGTCAACCTTAGCCTCCTACTCATTTTCTCCTTGCTATCCTACTGCTGCCATTGCTCACTTAATTTTTCAAGTCCCCATTCATCATCTTCTCCAGCTTGATAGATAGATAGATAAAATATCAAATAGTGGAATAAACAAGCTCTAAAAAGGAATTTTTGAACTTTTATTTTTTATATTAACGTTTGAAGTGTTTGAACGCCAGAAAAGCTGTCGGTGCATTGGAGGCCAATTCGATTGACATAGATATATTTGGTACCACAAGAAAATTGGACTATTACCTGCTAAAAAAATACAATGCGAAAGGATTAAATACATAGTTTTTACCAAAACATTGTTTGCTAGCCACATTCAGAATGTAACCTGGCAAAAATATTCACTTATTTTTATCGTTTCTTTTAAATTTTCTCTAATTTGATGTTAGCAAAAATGTTAGTCTATAAAAACAATGTTGTTAAAGTGTTAATTGTATAAAACACACATCTCGAATTTCAATTCATTGGACATACTCAATACTTTCGCATTTCTTTGTACATGCTGAAATACAGATTCTAAGTAAAAATATGTAATTTGGTAGCATTCATTCATGTTGCAACGGTTATCGTTAGAATATAATAGAACAATATCCACAAAAATATATTGTTAATTAGCACAGAAACAGTTGTGCTATTTATACAGTTGTGTGTCCGTCTGTCTGTCCATCCGTCTACTTTATTTTTGGGGTCTATACCAGGATATTTGGGGTCAAAATTAGGCTACTTGGCGTTGGGCCCATTCTTATCTATTATATGGGCCAATCCAAACCAAGCTTAATGGGTTTAAATTTTTCTTACACATTAAGTTGTTGTATTATATTTTTACGATATTTACGTTTATAGCAGCGAGCATCTTTTAATGTTTACCATGGATGTTTACTAATTACGAGTGTTCAGTGGATGCTGCATGCCTCATAAACTACATTGTTAATTTATTTTGCCAATCAGTTGCATTTGTTGTTCATTTTTGAGTTGATTGAATTCCAAGTGTTTGGCAAAGCAGCTTCTTTCGGACATGCAGAAGATCATAGCTGAATAAAGCGGAGAATTTCAGCTTGACATGACGGGAGTCCTATAAACTTGTAATTTAAATGTTGTGTTAATTTTTGGATTAATTTCTGAGATTTTTCGAAAATGGTTTATCCATATGCCACCCCAATTTCCCAACAGGTTCGTGGCTAGGGTAAGAAGGGAATAGAAATGAAAAATTGAAAAATTCATTGTGCTTAAGCAGTCGGCCATTTTGATGTAGGGGATGGTACAGCAAGATTTTTTCGTTATGCTGCGTATTTAGCATTGCTGACAGATAGACACACGTCTACTGCCGCACTTTATTGTTGCGATCTCGGAAAAATTCAGAAAAAATGAACTTACTTAGGAATCAACAAAAATCATTTATACATCATGAATGAAACATGAATACATCATGTATTCATGTTTGGTTTATCACGCACACATACAATCATCAGTTTGGAAAAATCTCGATTCATCCCGGTTTCGATCCGATTTTTGTATAAAACGTTTACAATCGATTTTTCACCGACCGAACCGTTTACGATTTTTGGATAAAACGTTTATACAAAAATCGGTTTAATCGTGATTAATCGCTATTACGTTTCGATTTTTGCCATCACTATTCACCACACGAGACAAAACCAGTTTTCCGATTAATTTCACTAATGAAAAATAAAAATAGCATTTTGTACATCCTGCATACTGGTAGGTCAATTCATACTAGTGAATTATTATATGAAAGCAAGAATTTACTATCTATGGTCTAATAAATCCGCGTTAGACGTCATTTTCTAATTGTTGGAATCCAAATACTACAACTTTATGAGCGTTTTTGTGTAAAATGTGCGCAATTTCAAACTGGTTTAAAAGTATATGCTTATGCATGAATTCACCCTGTATGTTTTGCTTTAGTTTGCACTATTACTGATAACCAATAGTTGAAACATGAATGAGTGCTTGCTCTATATATTATATATTATGCGGCATTTCTAATCATTCATTGAATTATTCAACCTACACGTAAATTATTTTACAATTGATAGAAACATAAAATATCGGCTTTCATTTGACGCGTTGAAAGCAAGCTTGAAGAACTGTCAAAACCTTACCAAAACCAAAACTGTCATAACCAAACGTGTTATTTAACTTAAATAATTTAAGTAATTACAAATATATACACTGAATTAACCTTAAAACACTATATTTGATTATGAAATTGTCATAACTGCTACGGTTTTTAACAAAAAATCTACTACTTTTCACAAAAATCTTTCTTCATCCTACTTAATACAAAAAGCTTCCATTCTCCGAAACCCAATTCACCACATAAGGAATTACCAGTATGTACTTCTTAGTTTTCATTGTCTCCACAAATGTGTCAGATAAAAGACGCTTGATTTTTTTGGGAGGTGGAGGTACGTGATATATACATGGGAGATAAGTACAGTTTTCCACAATAACTTTATAAGCCTGATGTGATAGCAATCTCTTCTAGATTATCCTCAAGCCCATATAAATCCACTGTATGACCCATCCTTCTGAAATGCTTCCAACGTTGGAAACGTGCATTTAAACTCCAATATTGTGTTACCATTCAACGATATCTCCAGACGGAAAATATACGACGGAGAAAGGAAACATGCTTGTCATCACTGGCATTTAGCCACTTGAATTAGCCAGTGAACCATCCATGGAGATTGATTATCTTCAAATGCTTCGAGGATCCCATGCCCTTCAATGCCAGGTAATCCCACAATTGTTACATATAAGGTAATACCACAAAGTGGAAAACAAAATATGTTGTTTGAAGTAATCCGAGGGCTTAAATTTAATACGAACTAATTATTAAATTGTTATTCCCAATTACCGTGGAAAGAGAGGTAGGACAGGATGGAAGTCTAGAGGAATTGTGGAAACATACCTACGTAGCTGATAGTTGAAATGATTCCCTAACTCTAACAACTGCATTCTTGCGTGGAAAGGATTTTGGATACATATTCTCCATATGGATAGTTTACTAGTGTTTGATCAAAAGGATTTTATTGCACAATGAGAAGTGCCGAAAGATCGCGGAAAAATCAGTTCCACACTCAATCCTTGGTTGCTTGAAAGAGTTAATACTAACGTATTTACTAACACTTATTTGCAGTACTTGTAAATCGTGTTATATGTCACATAAATCGTAATGAAAAATCTTACACAATTAATGAATTTTTTAAAGCAACGAATGTTTATTTTTCATACAAAAATCTAGACAATAGAACACAAAAATACCCAAGTTGGCATGTTGCCAATTTGTATTTGACCAAAGTCAAGTTGCTCTCAACTATAAAAGCGTTTCTTACAATTTCCTACACTTTACCTCAGTTACTTAATGAAAATGGTAGTTAGCTCATGTGTGTAATACTCCATTCATACTGGCTTTACTATACATTGTTTTAAACCGTTGAAAAAAATAGCATAAAACATTTTATTTTAAATGGTAACTGCAACTTGAAAGCAGAATTTTGATATTATTTGCTAAATGTTGGGTAGATATTTAAATGGATGTGATCGGATCACCTTATGCGTAATTTTTATTTGAGGTTTTTAACTTGATATATTACATTATATGTATCTCATGTTCGAGACACTTGTAGAGTAAAGTGGACGGACAGATATAAAAAGGGGCGCAAGGATATTTCTCATTTTTAGTCCAGACCTTGAGATTACAGATGCGTGTTTTTGGAAAACTTTGAGATACAAGCAAGTAATAGATTGCAGAAACAAGTAGAACAACGCAGAAGAGTGGAAAGCAACTAGTGTCTACTAAGATTACAAAATCCAAAAACAAACTTCTAATAAAAAATTATCAGAACTGCAACAGGTTAATGTAAACCAGGGTAAAGTAAAATATATGAACCTAAGCAAATTTTGTTTTTATGCAATTTGCCAGAAGTCGTATAAAATAAAGCATCCAAAAAGCCAAATTTTCAAGAAATGACAGCACATAGGAGTTTATATGTTTATCGAATGTTTTGAAACAGATACCACATTGTGTAAAAAATTAAAGAAAATTCGCAATAAAAATTCCAAAATTGGCATTTTGCCAAATTAAATTTGACCACCTCCATACTCTGCAACTATTAAAAGAACGTTTTTAATTTTCATTATTTGCTCCACCTTGAATCAGTCACTTTATGAACTTCGGTGTTGTTGTTTGATATTACTTTATTTAGTCGGAATTCGTTTGAATGGGTCCTTAAGCAAATTTTACTAAAACGTATTATTTTTATATTTTAAACCATTGCCTATAAAAAGTAAATAAATTATTTGTGTAATACAAGTATTAACATTAATAAAAGGTCTTTTAATTAAGGTCGATAAACTAAATATAATTGTTGGTGAGTATTACTGAAACAGGTTGTTTTTCAATTGCTTGAAAACTATTAGCAGTGACAGTAGCATCAAACATCATTAGCCAACGTAGTTGTTGTACAGGTCTCCACCGTTGCATTCTGGTTCATTTTTATGTGGCTACGAAGTAAAAGTTTAGAGTAGCTAACTAAGTATTTGCCGATGTAACCAAAACATTTGAAAAGTAGAACAATTTTTTGCGATGATTTGGAAACCACTGGTTTTTTGTAGAGGTGGACGTAGCTTATTCGTGGCTAGATGGTTTGACCATTCGCTTGATTTTGTTCAGGCTCACTAAATAATTGAAATCTAGGCATCAAATATTAATTAACTTGAGCGAACATTCTGTCTGCCTGAAACATTTAATGAACCTATTTTTAACTTACTATTTTCCTTTTGCTCTAGTACCAGTTTAAAGCTAGATATTTTCATTTCTACCATGCTTCTTCTTCAAAAAATTGGAAATTTAATGTTTATTAAGCCAACTTGTATTTTCCAACAAAAATTGAGAGAACGCATGAGGAATCGAATGACTTACTCTTTCATATTCCATTTCCAGCACTTTCCAAACTTGTCGAAATAAAAATGATTCACGTTTAAACATTAAAGGTTTTGTAGTGTATAACTAACTCTCTTTTTCGATAAACAAGCCGTTGTAATAAGATTATGTGCTAGCTGATAAACCAAAATTCTTATAAACGAATCTGTACCCTTGGGAAACCCCTGCTGATGTAAGTGTAGCCTTTCCGGCGTTCAAATGCTCAAGAATGAATCACTCCATTCATTTCAAAATCATTTCGTTAATCTAATTGCTATTCTGCCACTAAATCAGTCGTCGTTAGTCTACTGTTTTACACAATGTACTATTTTAATGCGTAGGATTGTATGAGTTTTAAACAAAGTGGATTTGAAGGAGAAGGAGCTGGATGTTTAAGCAAATATTTGCGGAAAAAGCAAAAGAGTTGTAGAACAATGAGAAGAGAGGAGGACCTATAGATTGAAGAGAAGGGTATAGAGCTCAGGAATCAAGGGAATGAGGCTTGAGTCTCTGTTTCAATCTACTTCTTGTTGGTCAGAAAGGACATGGAGAGGGTTCCGGGGCGCAGAAAGTTGGAATACAGAGCAAAAATGATGCTTGCACACCCACGGACATTGATGCAGCAAATTGGGACTTGAGTTGATTCAGAGAAAAGGTTGGACCAATAACAATTTGAATGAGTGAATGTCCAGGATTCTCCGAGAGTCCGAGGTGTGTTCTGGAGCAGAAGGAAAAAGTTAGTGGATTGTTGACAGATTTGATCATGCTTGGGGAAATGTCTGTTGAGCAAATTTGTGAAGCAGAAGCCTCTGTTTATGGCAATATCATTTTGTAGCCATTTCTACTAACTACTTAATTCTTGCTTTTCCTATTTTAATTACTTTTAACTTCTCTTCTGTTCTTATGATTTGCTGAACTGAAAATGCTATAAAAATAAATGTCACCTTAATTAAAATGGATTTTAATGCCGCCGTCACATTTCCAGGTTAAGTAAAATCTTCCTTTTCTGCAGTTCTCAAGCTTTTGAGTTTATTTCAGGCACTGGACTTGATTCACGAGCAAATTTGCAAACAAGCTTGGCTATTGACAAGATAATTCACAGAACCGTTCTTCGGTTGAAAAAAGGATGGTGGGGTGAAATAGGTAGGGGGGGGGGTGAAATTTGGGCACATGATTTGATTTAGGAGGTAAAACTTTCATACCTGTTAATTGACAGATAAAGTTTGCTTTCAACACGTTTTGGAAACACTTGAACGCCGAATTTGCAGCACAAACGCTTTTAGGGGTGCGACACATGTACAGATGCTTGTGGTTGCTGATGCTTTGTACAAAAAACATAACAATTCACATTCAATGCTGGTTTATAGCTCAACCAAAAGGCCAAAGTTAGACGAGTAGTAAAGCGTTTTGAATGATGTATAGAAACACCGATGTACCTATGTGGGATTTTGAAATTCCAAGGTTAAAAAATCAAGGGTGCGAATAATTTCTTACGTCAATTATCGTTGAAACATTTGGTCAGACATGTAAGCAAATAGTACAGTTTTTCTTCAATCCGGCTTCATTCAAGTTAATTTTTGAGTCTATACAATTTTAATTGAATCCTTTTCATACGTACCTTGAAAAGGAGGCGGTAAATATAATCGTAGATTTACAAAGGGGTGGGTTTGAAGGGCTTCACTTTAAAGTAAATCCATCTCCGTTTCTAACAACAAAATGCTAACTTTGACGATGAATGATAAGCAAGAGAATCAAATTGTTTTTTGATTTTCATCTCTCAATTAAAAATTATACAGTTGAAAATCTTGTGTATTAAGAACAAAAAACGTTTTGTCTTATCAATTCGCCAGAATAAATTCACTTTAACCATTTTGCCTAGATGTATCAACAGGTAAATTTGGTGGTAGCAATATAATGGTCTTCTACAAGCATAATTTTATTAAACGACGCCATAAGCCTCTAATCATTCTGAAAATTTATCAATACTTGTTGCTTTTCGGACTCACAATGCCTGTAAAAATTTAAATCGCAATGAGCATTGTAAATCGCGTGCATAAAAAAACCTCTTTTTTTGCCTGAGGAATTTCCCTTGCTCGGCCTTGAATTTTTTTCTCGATTTACCCAGGATCAGTTAGTAAGGCTAGATATTTGCTTATTAATTATAATGCATTTCATTTCATATTCAATAAACCTTAAAGTAAATATTCATTGAGTCATTACTCAAAACTTTGTGTATAATTGAATGGATTCAATTTTAAGATAAATAGCTAACTTTTTTAATCAAGGCAGAGCGGTGATGGAATAACAGAGTGCCTGTTTCGGAGATTAGTTCCGAATTAAGGGTTTCTACTGGCTTTACAATAAAAAATAAGTAACAAATGAAAAAGCATTGCATTCGCATTGATTAAGCCTACTTAATGCTGAACTACTTACAAACAACAAGTTAAAAAGTGCATACACAGAAGGGAAGGTGAGTCCATTTTTACTGCTAACAGTTTAGCTTATCGGTTTAATTGCTCAGGTCGGTGGGGATCACATGTTTGGATCGTTTCGCATAAAGCAGCAGCATACCCTGATAAAATATGAGAGATATTCCTGGGACTGCTGACTAAGCTGTTGACTCGTTTACTGGCTAAGCCATTGTTGTGTATTGTACAATTTCAATGAGTGGTCGCAAGCTCATTTTTATGTACAACATGTGGCATTTTAAACATAGAAAGATTTTTTTATATTGTAAATTGCATCCTACATCAACCTTCATTCAAACGTTATATTTGATTCCAAGCTTTAAAGCTCTGTTGAGTTTTTCTAACTGCCTAGATCAATTAGTTAAATATTATAAAAAATACAGTCGCTACTTTATTAATTTGAGCAATTAAACAACTTTTTTTGCGAAGCTTCAGCAACATTTGGTTTTTTGGTAAACGCGGAATAGCAATATTTGTTCATCAGATAATGCATAAAAATGCCAAATTGGTTGGCTAACTTGTATTAAAACACATGGGAGTAGTAAGCTAATTTATATCCCTTTTCAGCTCCTACCCATTTACTAAATTCTAAACAATCGTTTCTAATGAATATGATTTTTCGTTACAGTTTCGCTTATAAAACCATAAAATAATTTTCTCCGCTGCCATAAATACACGGTCTTCCTGCGCTTTGGCCGCTCCTTGAAAATAATTATAAGTTAACTTTGTAAAAAACAACCAATGAAACCGGAGACACCTATACAGCAAGTGCTCCCCAACAGGTGTAAGTGCAGCATTTTCGGCGTTCAAATACTTAAAAATTCATAAAAATTAACAAATCCTATTCAATGTCTATTTATACTCTTTCCGCTATTAATCAGTCGGCTGTTTTATAGTACAATATTAACTTTTAATGCGTAAGACTGTATGATTGAAATGATGATAGACGGTACGATATGTAATAAAACTGAATTTACATATCACACTTGAATTGTATGGCAACGGTTGTTGCTTACAATAAGTTCCGAAATCCGAATGTTTTACGTATAAAATACATACAAGACAATTTTTTCTAACCTTACGACTAGCGTGGTATTTCTTTTATTTTAATGACACATAGGATTTTATTTTGTAGCTTGGTAAGTAAAGTTGAAATTGCATTTTTACATTACATTACTTCTTTAGTCAAAGAACAATGCAAGAAAATTTATCTGTTTTTTTTTGTAGTAAATAGCTTAAGTAGTTGCTGGTGAAATATGGCGTTCAAAATGTACAAACTCTCTCGTTTAATTTGGTGGATTCAGCAAATTTAAAGCAATTCACTTTCGTATCAATACGGTACATTTGAATGGAGAAAAATATTAAATTTCCAAAAATATAAGTCAGCTATTTCATTATGTCTACTTTGTACTTATACAAGCTCTGTAATGTCTAAGTTACGAACCACTTTTGCTATAAACGTACTTTGTTTTTGTGACAGTAATAAAACGATGGTTTTTGAGAAAAAACTAACACATAAATTAAGGTGGACCACCTTAGGTGGTCAGTTTGGATTCACATATCGACGAATGGGAACCAACCGGACGTAACTTCACTCTGATCGGCCAGGGGAAAAGGACGTATCTCAACTTTGCATGAATGAACGAAAGGACGTATGTGCACTTAACTTACTTTTGTACAACGGACAAAAATGCCACGGTTGCTTTCTACCCATCAAATTAGTTAACTTTTTATCTTAAAAAAAAGTAATCTAGTAGCTTTAAATATCTACATAATTACACATACGTAAAAGCGCACCTTTCATTTATAGTTTCACTGAAAAATTTACAAAAATAAGCAGATTATCATACTATGCGATTAAAAACGCTCAGCTTGTCTCTGTGACACATGCCAAGTAGCCAACTTTGCCATGACGCCCAAATGTTTTTCTACCCAGTTCAATAGTGTGTTGGTGGTATTAAAATGACCGTCAAACACTGAGGAATTCATTGGAAAAACAATCTCATTTTACCCCAAATATGCAGTTACGTCCTTTCGTTCATTCATGCAAAGTTGAGATACGTCCTTTTTCCCTGGCCGATCAGAGTGAAGTTACGTCCGGTTGGTTCCCATTCGTCGATATGCTATTGCAACAAATTGAACAGTTTGTCAAACAACAACATGTGGCGCGAAATTCTAATATGGTTGGCTTATGGTGGCAATTAAAATGCAAGAAAAGTAGTAAATTTTTAATCTAATTTAAGAAAGGTTAATTTTTTGAAATTTTTTGGAAACAAATATTATATTTTAAAAGAATATTTGTTTGCTTTGTCCTAATTCTAAAATCAAAGATAAAGCTCGCAATGGGCTCTAAGTATGTCATATGACTCATATGATATGAGTAATGCGGGGATGCGGGGAGTATGCTGAGCTTTTCTTTTGACTTAATGGATCAGGCTATTGCTATGACGTAGACTGCTCAGCCTGTGGAATGGTAAACTAAATGGATTAGCCAGTTTCTGGTTTTTTCCTGAATGCGGCATAACTCTGCGAGGAAGTCGTACGAGATCAATTCGCTATTAATTTTTAAAATAAATTTTAAAAATAATTGATAATTACTTTAAAGTGTGCTGAATTTTTCAATGAGTTACCTAAAGTCCCAGCAATCAATGTTTCTGCTTCCGTTATATTTCACAAAATGCTGTTAAAATTCAGTGCCTCGATAGCTCACCAGCCAGAAGTTGTGGCAATCATTTGCCAATTCGGTTGTTGGAACTACAATTATTTAATTTCTCAGTCATTTTCCAGAATTGATAACCTGTTTCAAAGTATACAAATACTGAATGAAACATATTGTCATTTGATAAATTTTTCAGCGCTTCTTAATTCACCCAGTTTAATTGCAACAGATTTGTAAATCGTTTTTCTGAATGCACTATTTTTTGTATGCAAACTGCAAGAATTATATTTTTTAATAAATAATGTGACTCGCATTTTTTGATACACTTACTGCTCGATACATATTTGCTGCTGTTGCCATTTCATGATACAGCAAAACCGCAGGTTTCCAGCATTTCGGGGGCGAAGCCACAATGCCCGGAATTCAGATTTTAATTTTGTTTCAAGTTGTGAAATTCCAACATATTTTATTTTGTGTTGTATCAACAGCCAGAGGGAGAGTGATGAATTATCTGCTGATTGATATTACCGTTTTGATAACATACTGGCATTTGTCAACGTCAAACTTTTACATAAATCCAAATTTCATCTTTCTATAAAATCCTTTACCACTTGGAAATCCTGATCCGAATGTCTATCTCCTTTGCTCTTGGCCCTATTTTCGAAGCACCAAAAGTAATAATTACTCTCATCAAAGCTAATTTGTGTAGAAACGTCATCGTGATTTGTTTATATAACGGTTAACGATGCACTAATGGGAAATGGGGAGATTTCAAGGCGAAGGAACTTGGAATACAGAGCAAAACTTAGACTAGATTAACCACGGGCACTGGATCCGACACGAAGGGAGTAGACTGGATTCAGAGATGGAAATGGAGTGCGCCGCTGGAAAAAACTCGGTATCCTGGTATCCTAGATACCAGGAAATTTTGAGCCAAAGGGGGAAGAACAAGGAAAGGGAAAGAAGAGAAAAGGGAAAGAAGAGAAAAGGGAAAGAAGAGAAAAGGGAAAGAAGAGGAAAGGGAAAGAAGAGGAAAGGAAAAGAAGAGGAAAGGGAAGGAAGAAGAAACAGAAGGAAGTGAGGAGAAGAAGAGGAGAAATGAGAGAAGAGGCAAAGGAGTGGTATGGGAACGGAAATGGGGGAGTAAAATCAAAATATGGAACTAAATGTTCCAAAAATGTTCCAATATTTTATGAGACTTTCCGATTTATAACTAATATATTAACTTTACGATTTAAAATTTGCACTGAAATGTTCTCGCTTTTACAGGAAACTTTCTAATCGGTACAAAAATTACAGTGGCTGACAGTGTACAATACTAGCTTCCCAGTTTGAAATAAAATTTATGCAAACGTCTTCCAGATTTATAAATGTTTTTCCCAAGTTCATACAATTTCTTAAGGTTTATACAAAATTTTGCCAAACCTGTACAAAATTTTGGCAGATTTGTGCAACATTTTGCCAAATTTGTACACATTTTTTTCAGATTTACAGAGGGTCATTTTTTCTGGTTTGCTGATTTTATTTACGCTATAACTTTTACAATTTGCGTTTGCGCACCCTTGCATAATTTTCAATGTGTTCTCCGGAGTTTAAAATTACTCGGTGACATTGGCTCTTAAACAATTTCATTAATTTTTGTACAATTTCTGGGGTCGAGATATCTTATAAACGATTTAATGTTTCCAAAATGACGTCCCACAGCAACTCTTTCTTTATAAATAAATTGCTATTTTAAGTAACTGAGGCTACCGATGTCTACTGGATCAGTTTCCATATATTTGCTTGAGTGTTTTCTTTGATTTAAAACGTTTTCCGATTTATTCTTGGATCTACTTGACTAAGTTTGTGGCCAACCTTGTCAAAAAGAATGAGGAAAAGTTGTAAAAATGATAGACAATTGGCATTTTTGAACATACACTTATCAAAAATTTTCCAAATTACGTTTTTTATATTGCGGTGGAACACAATATATTATTTAGTCACTTAATTTTGGTTATTGGGTTGTTTTTGAAGGTGACACAAATTAATTTTCCGGATGAGTCCCGGTGTATACTTTCTCCGGCCTCGGTTTCTAAGTGGCGTATTTTCTCCTGCAGCCTTTGCTGAGCGGATTTTTTGCTTGCAGTCGATCATACTGTAAGTGATCCTCAGAAAAACAATGATGGCTTTAATTTGTATCGCTTTGTATAACCGTTTTTTGGAGGAAATACCCTTGGAAAGCTCAACTACGCGTCGTATACTTTCGGTGAAAGTTTTGATAACAACTTCTAAATTATGTTTTTTGTTGTTTATGGAAAACACATCTAGAAAGTCGGCTCTTTAAGCACATACCAACGAAAATTATGCTGCAAGATGAAAAACGCTTGAAAAATGACGATGCAAATCAGCAAACCAGAAAAAATGACCCTCTGTATATAAAATTTTCTTAATTTCGTACACAATTTTGTCAGAATTTATCTAAACATATTCGTATTTCATAGTAAATTGTTCGATTCTCATTGAATGAATTTTTTCCATTTTCGTACGAAAATTTCCCATGTTTACACCAAATGTTTTTAGTTTGGTACAGTTTTCCCAGTTTCATACAAGACTTCGTGAGTTGCATGAATAATTGATCCATATTAACATAATAATTACCCAGTATTACGCGATCTCTTTCAACTTTCAAACATAATGTTACTGATGCTATACAACTATACAAAATTGCCTTGTCGTTAATGCCCATGATGACTAAAGCCATTGCATTAGGATTGTTGCTTGTCGACTCCAACCGAGCGCCTGATTACTTGGTGTATCGTTCGACCATAATAGCGAACATAATAGCAAGTTTTGGCAACTTTTGCGAGTATTAAATTCAAAAATTAAAAGCAGTACAACTTTAGCTTATCAGATTCCGTTCTAGAATAGAAATGTGAATGTATTTTATGCAAACGTTTGAAAGTCAGGAGAATTATTGTCAATAGACGGATGAAGTATTTATTAGCTTCAAATTAGTAGCACAATTAAATTAACCAACACCAACAAAGTAAATTGAAAATTCCTACCGAAAGATGTTTGCAAAGTCTTCTATGCATAAAAAAATGATTTCGTATAAAATTTTCGAATTTTAGACCAGAACTTTTCAGTTTTCTACAAAGCGTATTTTTCGTTGCTTCTTGAAAAGCCCATTATATTGTTTTAAATATTTTTGCACTAGTTCAGACTTTTTTTTGGTTTTCGCAAAATCGTTGCACTAGTTCAGACTTTTTCTTTGGTTTTCGCAAAATCGTTGCACTTTGCAAAGTTTTCTTTGAATATGGCATCTTTTAATTCTTTTAATATGGCATCCTAAAATTGGCAAAATGTATGTCAATATATGTCAACTCTGCAAGTTTTATAATCCTCTCGTGGGGCCGTGTCGTGGCGTTATATGTCTAGCGGGAAATTTTTTAAATGTGTTCACCGGGAAATTTTTCGAGTACACCTGGATACCGGGAAGAAAAAGTTTTTTCCAGCGGCGGCCATCCTGGTATTTTAAATGCTTGTTCCAACAAAACAAACCACAAGACGAAACTCCATCGTTGAGATGTATGAAAAAATGTATGCGCACTCATACAAAATTTGACACTACCAAATGTGTCAAAATTGACCGAACGCTGTTTTCGACTGCTTTATCCAAACTGTTTAGTTGATATACCATATGAAAGAGAATGCAATTAGCAAGAATCGTATTTTTCAGATTCTTGAAATACTGATTTGAGTCAAAAGAAAGTTATGACCATATTTGCAAAGTGATGCAATTTTTGACATAATTGGTATTTTGACTCTTGGTAAAAATTTCAAAGTACTTTTAAAACAACCTACTATGATGGCTATGATTTAGTGGCAGAACAGTAATTAAAAAAAGTTTTTAAACGGTCTTGTTGATTTTTATGAAAGTTTTGCTACAGGTGAACGCCAGGAAAATTGCACTAACATTTGCTGGGATGTTCATACTGTGTAGATGCCATGTATCTCTTGCCCTATGTTTAATTTTTAAACTAAAAGTTAAGAAAATTTACATTTCGATGGGTCGCATACGAGAAGCCTTAAGTACTTGGCAAAATAAAACAAAAAAAGCCCTAACTACATGCCAATTTAAAAACAAAAAGGCCTTATGTGCACGCGAGCGGCCGCGACAGAAAGCCTTATCTGTAAAATACGGACTTTTGAGTAAAGCACGATTTAACGTGCCCATGTCTAAACTGACCCCTGCGGGGTTTGGTGATCTAACCTCTACTAAAATATATCACTTCATCAAAACATTTTCAAACTTTCATACTCTAATTCCAAAACGGTTTCACCATCTTTCTCAGAAAACCCGATCAAAAAATGTTATTTCTTTCCTATTTTATCATCTCTACAAGATGAATGATGATGACAACCGTGCATTGCATCGTCATCTTGCACAAAAGATTTCTCCCGCACACAACATCAGCACCTGATGAGATCACTCCTCAAAAATCTTCCATATCCTACTAACTAGGTTAGGGGAACGGTCACGCGAAAATAGCACTTTCAGGGGAACGGAAAGATCCTGGCCGCCGAAGGTGGCCGGGATATTTCCGATTCCCTGACCATAATACCAAAAATTGCGTTTCCCTTCGAATAACCGTTGCGTTTTCACCTAAAACGTTTCTCTCTAAAGATGATTTGCTTTCGCCTACAAAAAAGATTTGTTCCCCTAAAACAAGCTCTGCGTTCTCCTTAAAACTTTCAATCCGTAAAAATGCTTTTTGTTCTCTTGAAAATGGTTTTGGTTTGCACTCATTCATAAAACCTTTGCGTTCCCCTAAAACAAGCTTAGCGTTTTCGTATAAAACATTTGCGTTCTTTTAAACCCCGTATGCGTTCTCTTATAAAACATTTGCGTTCTTTTAAAACACGTATGCGTTCTCTTAAAAAACATATGCATTTTCCTATGAAAACATTTTCGTTCTCCTATACTAGCATTTGCATGCTCATTAAAAATTGCGTTCGTAAAAAATACTACCCGTTTTCCTATAAGAACATGTGTGTTCCCCCATAAAACAGGTTGCCTTCTCTTACGATTGAAGCACTGTTTTCATAGCACAAATTACAAAAATACGTTTTGGTAACAAACAGCAACATTTTCGTTCTCTTGCACAAGAATTTCTAGTTCCTATTGTTCGTTTCCAAAAAATATTTCTTTCTTTGGGTGTTCCAAAGTTAATCATAAAACAACTTCCTGACATGAATCTTTGTGTAAACACACGTCGATTTTTTAAGTCAAAAGTTTGTGCCAATGTTTTCGTAAAGTTGCAGTTAGCATTATGCTAAATATACATATTTGCAAGTGTTTATTTTTTAAAATTCCATTCCATATACATTGTTCATGCTTTTTCTTCTAAATATTAATCTACAAAGCATTTACAATAATTTACACTTTCCGGAACACATTTGCATATGAAAGGGTTTAAAAGACTTGCACAAAGGTTAACCGTGAATAAGACTGTGAACATTTTTACATTAATGAACTTCTCCAAAAGTCTCTTAAAAATTATAAGAGTCTGACGATTCCCGGGATATAGATCACTAGTACTTTTATCACGGGAAGCTTATCGCCTGGCAAGATTATCGCGGTAACTTTATCGCTAAGTAAAACTATCGCCAGGTATTTTTGTCGCCGGAAGTTTTTTGCGGAACGAAACATTATTGCCAAACATTATTATCGCTAGACAAAATTGCTCTATGCCAAATATAATTTCAACTCAAGTATGCGTCAACATAATTTGTGGTTAGTTATTTGCGGGTAGGAATTTGCCTCTGCATTGCCCTTGAAACGTTTAAATTCCAAGCACTGCCAAGTAAGCAGAATGACCATATTTTGCAAAAAAGGCTCACCTTCATCGTCGACCATGATGCAGTAAATACAACACATTACAACGTTATTCTCGCTGAGTAAGTAAACTTTCGTGCACCTAATTTGGTTACATGTCTGAGTCTCTGTAAATTTGTAATCATTGCAAACTTCATTGCTAATTCAGAAGGTACTCGAAATAATTATTAAAGTGACGCCAGCGACTCGTCCATTAAGTATTTTTCATTCCAAATTAACATCAGTAACTATAATTCTCACATTGTTATTTTTTGCAAAATTAATTTATTTGGCGTCAGCCTTAAAAGCAAAGCAAGTCAAGCTTTTAGGTAAAAGAATGGGTTTCTGATTCTAAACTTGGTGAAGTCTGAAATAATGCAGATCAGAATGGTGGAATGCTTAATTTTTATATAATGTTTAACTACACCTCAAAGTACATTGCCAAATGACTTTGTAAGGTTAGCGTTTTACGATAACAACTTCCGGAGTAAGGGAATACTGCTTTCAGGTTAATACCATTTTGTTCTTCCTAATTTGTGTTCCGGCTTTTATCTGAGTGTGTTAACTAGAGGTATTCAATCTTCAATGTAACTCTCATTTTAATGATTTTATAAATAATCAACCTCTCTTTAAACGAAAGGTTGGATAAATCTTATTTTTGCTTTGCATCTAAACAGGGCACCAGTATGAGATATTTGTTTGCCAAATTCATATTACCGTACCAATCTGAATATAGTTGATCCATGCACAGCGAAGCAGTTAGCAGACCTTAGCATAACTTAGCAGATCCCAGCATAGTTTGATAGATCTCAACAAATGTTAGCAGGCTCTGTCATAATTTACCAGATCCTACTGCATTTCAGCAGATCCTATTGTATTTTAGCAGACTGTATTGTATTGTAGCTGATCCGATTGTATTTTATCAGATTCTACTGTATTTCTGCAGATCCTTTTTTATTTCTGCAGATCCTTTTGTATTTCTGCAGATCCTTTTGTATTTCTGCAGATCCTTTTGTATTTCTGCAGATCCTTTTGTATTTCTGCAGATCCTTTTGTATTTCTGCAGATCCTTTTGTATTTCTGCAGATCCTTTTGTATTTCTGCAGATCCTTTTGTATTTCTGCAGATCCTTTTGTATTTCTGCAGATCCTTTTGTATTTCTGCAGATCCTTTTGTATTTCTGCAGATCCTTTTGTATTTCTGCAGATCCTTTTGTATTTCTGCAGATCCTTTTGTATTTCTGCAGATCCTTTTGTATTTCAGCAGATCCTATCATAACTTAGCTAATCCTATAAAATTTAAATAATGGCACCATAATTTAGCTGATTCCTACTTAAGTAAATTTATTATACCTTCAGTTACTAATCCTAATCAAGTTTAAACTTTCCGGATTATAAACCTAGACGGAGTCTGATAAAAATAATTCTAGACGGCAAACAATTTGCATGCATGTGAATAGTAGGTTCTAAGTTCGATTATTTTTGAATCCGATGCACCTGAAATCTATATTGTAAGTTTGATAGGTTTTAGAGTTTTTGAAATAGTTTCCAGTTTTATTGACATACAATATTCTAGACAATCATATAAACTAAAGGAAAAAATATGTGATTATAATTAAAGTTTAATCTAAAATTCTGATCGATGCAGGGAATTTGGCCATCATACCATAATCGAGTGTTAACATAACAAATCCGATTATATGTCAAACACATTTTAGTGTTACATCTTTATAACATGCTAAAAGAATCCACAACAAAAATAAAGTACAAGCATTCATTAACTTAAGCGCATAAATATATGAACACAACCGCAGTAAATGTGAAGTTAATGGATTCAAAGTAATGGGTTTAAAAAAAACTTATCTTCAAACTGAAACTCTCAATTCCAAATATTCTGCTCTTCTGCTGCTGCTATAATTCTTAAAAATTAAGGTAATGTTTGTATTCTTCAAGACACATTTGAGTTAATCACAGTTTAGGTATATTTTCTAAAGCGCAATCACTTAATCCATTCGTTATTTGATTATGCAGAAAGATAACTTCTATAATTTTGCCGTTGTGTTATATTTTGCATGTTTTAGAAACATTTAGAAATATGCTTTAGAAGGTTTCTAAAAACTGAATAATTTACGGTCTTCATGTATTTTTTCGAAAACACAAAATCTATTATACTACAAAGTAAAAACAAAAAAGGAAAAAAAAGGACAACCACACAACTCTTTAATTCACTAGTAAACTAATACTTAGAAAATCCAGTTGAATTACTCTTGTCCACTTTTGACAGACAAAATCCTTGTGATTAGCAAGCACTGCTACGAGCTAACATTCGTACACTGCTATAATATTTTATAAACGTAATCTGTGACGTATATGAAAGTCATCACGAGGCTCGCAAAGCGAAGCTTTGCGAGCCGGCATAGGGGAACGATATTTTTTTAAAATCAGGTTAGGGGAACGCCTGGAAGATTTCTGAGGAGTGGATGAGATATCAAAATGTAGGAAATTTTATGCTCTATTTATTCATTTGTGTATCTCAGTTTTCCCCAAAGTTGCAGTTAAGGCCTTTTGCATGAAATTCTGGCGAGCACATAAGACCTTTTTGATTTTAAACTCGCGAGAACTTAGGGCTTTTTTGTTTTTGCGTATGGGACCGTGCGGAGCGAAGCGGAGCACCAAGATTCTTATCGCGTGCGAAGCACTCGATTTGGGCAATGGAAATATTCGTTGCCATAATCCTTCACATATGCTGGCATTCAGTAGCACCAAAAAAAATTTAAACTTAACTGGAGAACGACCCACTGGGTCGATTTTGATGAAATAAAAAAATCTGACATTCTGAAGAGATGGAGTAAGGGCATTGATTCGAAAATTTTTTAAAAATCACATTCTTGGTATCACTTTTGTCGAAAAACCTAGAACCGCTACATGGCCAAGTGGGAAGCGCATTGTAATGGTCACTATGGAATGGCTGCATGCAATTTCATAGTCGTTTTTGTGGAAAATAAAAATGATTGGGATGTGAAAAAATATATTTTGAACTTATTAGCTCGCTGCGTCTGGAGGAGAGCTATTTAAGATGTCGTGTCCGTGTGTCCGTGTCCGTGTGTCCGTGTCTGTGTGTCCACTTTATCTTCCGGAGAACTGAGTAAATGGGCTCTAAACCAGGGTAAATGGGCTCTAAACCAGGGTAAATGGACTCTAAACCAGGGTAAATGGGCTCTAAACCAGGGTAAATGGGCTCTAAACTAGGGTAAATAGACTCTAAACCAGGGTAAATGGACTCTAAACCAGGGTAAATGGGCTCTAAACCAGGGTAAATGGGCTCTAAACCAGGGTAAATGGGCTCTAAACCAGGGTAAATGGGCTCTAAACCAGGGTAAATGGGCTCTAAACCAGGGTGAATGGGCTCTAAACCAGGGTAAATGAGGTTTATTGTCCCAATTAATTAATCAAAAAAATGTTCATCTGAAGATTAATATTGGTAATAAAAAGTTAAAAATAAAACCAAAGGGAAAAATCCCAAAATCCTGCATATGGGACATATGATGTGCACGAACAAGGTAAAAATAATTTTTTGATTGCACGGTCACATGCGCTAATTTTTTAGATTATGATTAGATTAGCGCATGTGACCGTGCGATCAAAAAATTATTTTTACCTTGTTCGTGCACATCATATGTCCCATATGCAGGATTTTGGGATTTTTCCCTTTGGTTTTATTATTTTTTCATGCACATACGGCTTCTCGTATGCGACCCATCGATTTGCTTTTGGAAAAGACATAAATAAGTTTACGCACGCAAACCTCATACTAACATTAGCATTTCTATGCCTCCAAAATGTTTGCGTAAGTCTGATACCAGTTACTTCAAGCGTAGGTTTTGTAAGGCAATAACAAGTCAATAGAATGTTATAAAATGTTTATATAAAACTCTCCTTAATTTTTTATATAAAATGTTTTCCACTTACACGCGCTCTAATATCTATTTTCAGGTCAATTATTGAACTTTAGTTGGCATAACTAAAATGTTTTCTAGTAAGTTATTTTTATATAAATATTTAAAAGGGCTTATGGAACAAAAATATGTTTTGTGTAACAGCCCAGACCTAAGTACTACTCTAACTTTGCAGAATAACGTATCGGGATATCAGAAAGTCGGATCTAGTTCTAATACCAATTATGGTTTTTATTTTTTATTTGGAAAAGATATAAGCTATTTTAGGCTATTGCCCATAAAGCAACACAAACAATGATTACATAGCTTTATTCTTTATACCAATTATGGTTTTTATTAACCTTTGTACAAAAATAGCTTAAAAATAAGAATACTAATCCATAGTTTCGATATTCCGTAGAGTACGTAACTTATTCTATACCAGTAATAAGAAAACTCAGTTTGGAAAATGGTCACAATATTTTATGCAGGATTACTGTGGACACTGGCCTCCTGCATGATTGTGGCAAAACGATGGATGGAAGGAAACATGGACAATTTTCACCTAACCTTAGCCTACTGGTTTGGGTTGCTGACCATGTTTCTAACATTTAGCATAACCGTAATGGAATACAGACAAATCTGTATAGCTGGAAATGGCTTAAGTTCGCTGATGAAACACACAGTTTCTAAACACATACCAGGCTTCAATCCAGACAAAGTCCGCCTAACTCGTATACTCGACAAAATAATTGTGCTCTTGTTAATTAGTATATTTGCTATGAACTTAATATTGGTTCTATTTGTTTTTATTTATCCTCAAGATTTAGTGTTTTTGGGAGCCTTAGTCCCAAAAAAATATTTTAATACGTTAACGGCTGCAATTTTGTTTCTGCTGCAAAGCTACCTAATAACTGTTACTTGTATGAATATAATGGCATTAGTTAATCCTGTCTTGGCATATACGTTTTATATAGGCGTGTTAGTTTTAGGCGAACTTAACACTGAACGGAAGGTCTACCTGAGTAACCAAAGTTTAAGAACCTCATACCATATTCGTTTGGTATACCGTGCGTTGCAAATATTACATGACCACGCTATGATAGGTTGTCAGTTTGGAATACTTTTAATTTTTATGAATGGATTGTGCATGGTTCTTATAATGTACTTAAATTTTGTTTTGCTTCGTAATTGGAATAGTTTACTTATGATCACTAAAGTAACTATGGTAATTGGCGATGTGCTGGTATCTTGTATCTGGGCATCTATACTGCAGTTGGGTGGCTTGTTCTTTGTTAGGGGACACAGAGTGTTAAATAGCTGGAAGAGAAACAACTGGGGATTTATGGAGCAGAACAAGTTAATGAAAAAATTTACTAAAAGTTGCAGGCCAATTTTAATAAGTTATGGGAAACAGTTTGTAATTGGGCGGGTTTGTGTGCTTAACTTCTTTAAGGGTGTGGTAAGAGGTACGTTTAGAATATTGTTGACGACCAAAAGAATAAATTTGTAAAAGAACGTTTTAATTCATATTTTTGTATTATCAACCTGGACATTATTATTGCTATTCACAGAAAAAGAAGTTGTCTTCCTAAATACTTCTGAGCAAAACTCATAAGGTTTAAAATGATTGATCACCAAAACATGCATTATATACCTGTCCACAAAATGTCGATCAATGATTACTTTCAGCATAAAGTGTGGTTATTCTGCATTATGTTCATATATGGCAATTGTGATACTTGTTGTTTTTGGCTTTGCGTTCCTTAATTTTTATTTGTTTGCCGTTGGCGTTGGCCTACATAATTTGTGATCCAAAATTCTTAGAAGCTGAGCTAAACATCATTGAAACGGATCTAAGAAGAAACTGATCCACTAAAACTAATTCACAGAAGTCTGGACCGCATGAGAAATAGAGCAGCAAACTGGAATCCAGTTTCAAAATTTGCAAGCATAACAGATGAACAAGACAAACGTCCAAGACTAATCGTTCCGTAGATTGCTCCATTGACAACCAATTGATCTTTCGTAGAACCGCTTCTCGACTGTGATTTTGGGTATACTCCAGGCAGGAAAATAGGATCGTTTGTATGCAAGGGCCGCGGAAAAGGAGGGGAAGCCGGTGACAAATCCCCCCTCAAAAATATGGACGGTGAAATCCTATTGCTTTCTCCCCCTCAATTTTAGTCGCACATGAGGATGTTTTGTGTGGCTAATTTATCAGAAGTATTATCTTAAGGTGGTGTGAGTTCCCACATTCCTTTTACATACAAGTTATTTCATAAAAGTAAATAATTAATATTATTAGTGTTATCCCTAACTAAATTTATAAAACAAAGAAATATCCAACCTGCAAGTTAGCATCGATTCATGACTGCAATGTTTGCAGCACCACAACAGTTATGCTGTGTACATTGTAGTGAGGTAGCAATGAAGTGAATTAAGTTTCTGACAGGGTATACAAACAGAAGTCAGGAACGACTTCTGTTATTTTTGAAGTGCAATTAATTTTGAGTGTTTCGATAGTTTAAAACTTGTTTGCTTTCGAAAACTGCAGTAGATTTTTTACGCGGGTTGGCAATGTTTGTTAGTTGGGTAGTTTGTTGTACCATAGCAAATAAATGTTTTCTTGCTATGTCATATATACTAATTCAGATAATTACTGTTTTGCTTCGGAGCAATATGAAATGATTTTTGAAATGTAGCATTTTTACGCCAAGTATTGACAGCATTGCTCTTATCTATCTTATAGATAGTAGGGTGCACGCAATTGTGTTTTGTGAAAACCGATCTGGGAGTTCTAGAGAAGCTACTAAGCGTATTTTCAGAGTAGTTAAAAAAATTTAATTTTCAGCGGCAGCTTTTAACCGTGCTTATATAAATTCATTTTCGTCAATTTTCAAGTTGTAAAATACAATGACTTTAGTACTAACTTATAACGTCTATAATGATCTCTGGATATATACTTGTTATGAATGGAGGTGCAAAGTTAGGGTCGCGGTTAATTTGACGGTGTCGTTTTCACATGCGGATAAAACACCGGGAACAAAAAACAGGTTGTTACGAAACACAGGTGCGGACAAAACGCAGGTGGTATTTTACACAGGTGAAAATTTGCACAGGCGATTGCTCGGCAATTACAGGTGCATCAGTGTGATTCAAATTTGAAATACAAATTGTCAAATATCAACACTTAAAAAGCATTAGATTAGTTGTACCCGAAGCTGTACTATTCATCCCGAAATGTAAATTTGCGTCTTTAACACTTAATTTTTTTTGCTTAGAAGCTCATAAATGATAATGAACTTAATGAACAAAGTGAAATCTCTGTCCACTTTTTTCTGTTATTTTTGGGACCTTTCAAATGTCACAATAAAGACATGGCATGATGAAAGCGACAGACCTTTAAAAAATCTGATATGAAGACTGCCTCTGCTGCATTCGTCATTCCCTTTTCACCCTACCTAGTATTTGCAATAGCATCTAGCCTACCTACCTAGTTCCGGAGGAACAAGCGTTACCAATGTTACTAGTTGTTTATAAGTCAACACGCAGTCTCAGTGCGTTCACACGATCAAGAGAAAGGGGAGTTTGACGGATAGGAGTTATCATCATTATCATTCATCATCGGGAGAGCAAGTAGATTCAAGGAATCAGTGTCAGATTCTTAGCATTTTTAGTGTCAGTGAAATACGTCAAAATCATTGTTAAAACATTGTCAAAATTGTAGTATTAGTGTGTTTAAATAAAGTGTGTTAATCTTGAATCGTATCGATTTCACTGGGTTTATTTGGGTAGAATCACAGGGGTTCGTTCGTTAGGCTCAGCTCAGGTCATTTATACGGGGTTAGCCACTTTAACAACCAGTATACATTAGCAGGTGCTTCAATGTGTGGATTAGATTTAATGAATATCATTGTATCAATTTATCATTATCGTTTATTCTTGTTATTCTATCAGTATTCTCCTGATGAAGGTAGTAGTTAACTACCGAAAGCTTGAGTAAAAGTTGTATGTTTTACAAAAATGGCATCCATAACCTCTACTGATTTATAAGATTAAATATTATTTGTTGTATTTTGAAGACAAAAGTTTTTTTTACTAATTCAAGTCCGATTACTCCAACCACCAGATGTGAACTTTACAAGCCGTGGGACTATATTTTTATTGAAATTTAGCTATCGTTTTTTGCTTCGTATTGAGTACTTGTATATATGTTGAGAATGGAAATTGAATAATAGTTTATTAATCGTTAAAATAATATTAAGATTGGCAGAATCCATGAATCGCCTATATGACCCCTTCACCATGAGAACACTTATAGCAAAATAGTCAAATTATTAATTATTCCATCGACACACCCTACAAAACGATACATCTATTCATATTGAATCCACCTTCAAATGCACGTTCAGCTTTTTTGGCTTTAAAATACTTCAAATGTTGGTTTTTATACAAAAGTCCAGAAATTCCTTTTGAAGCTTTATTCCACTACTATTTTAAGGGCTTTACCGATGACGAGAGATTTTTTAATGACTCAAGCTTTCGAAATTTGATTAATTTCATCTCCAAGAGTAACAGTAAACTAAAAACTAAAAAACGTTTGTATACTATTGTGCCGTTTGCTGCAAATTTGTTTCAAAATAAAACAAACTAAAATTTTACATAGGGAACCGAGAACAATATGCTTTTTAGGGCGTTTTACTACGCATTTAAATTCTTAAAACTTCACTGAAAGATTGTAATGTTTAAAATAAACAATACATTTGTTGATAGTTGTATCATTGTTATTATTGTATGAATACCACTTATAATTCAAGTTATCGGTTTACAAAAATGTTCAATTTATTTATGCTATCTAAAATAGATTTTAACTACTGATTTTATTTATATAAAAATGTTGAAATGTCTTAATTTTATATTCTTTGTTTATATTACTTGTCCGCATACCATTTCCGATTTTAAAACAAAGCCACATTTTTACTTTTCTGCACTTGTTGAAACCTGTCTCGCATTAGGAAAAAGATGTACTGGGTGTGGCTTCACCAGTTTTCTTCTTAAGATTCTACCAGAATTATAATCGGGATAATTTGGTAATGTAACTTGGTTTCTTTGAAAAAAATTGATGGGGCAAGTTCAGTTTGTGAAAAGAAAAGTTGAACAGCGACAGTGATTCGGTTGTTAATTGAAGATTGCATAGTATACAATTACTCATTGTAATTAGTGCTAGAATGATTCTACTACCATTCGAATTCACGCAATCTATCTTACGCCGTGACGCATGTCCTGAATGCATCCACTAAGGAAGAAAGCGCTTTAAAAATTACTTTACTAAATTTGGAGTGCAGCTACTGCATACACATCAGAATAAAGACTTATTTCATTTCAATATTTTAAACTAAATAAATGTAAGCAGATTGTTTAAACATTTGTTTTAAGCAGATTTCTTGAACGCTTATTTCTTAGTTTGTAATTTTTTAAATTACCCGGTTGAAACCGGGTATCAGAAATGCTGCAAATCAAAGATGTTTGCAGACAAATAAAATATTGGGAAAGGTTTTTCCAAAACTATCATATAAAAATTCTTTCCCAGAGTTTACGACCATCCTCGTTCATTCCACCATTCTGTACTTCTACGCCTAGTTTGAAAGTCTCCAATAAAAAAGTAACTAAGCAATCGCATTACCTAAAACCTTTGGCATTGAACAATTCACTCTGTATTCTCTACACTGTATTAAAGGATTATCTAACTGTCTTAAAATAGATCCGTATCAATTTATGACACAGTTTTCAATGATTATTCAATGACTCTCCACTAAACCCTACTTTCTTCCTCGTGAGTTCCCTCAATTTTTCTGCCTCGAGGCATCGCAGTGAAAATACAAGTTTGGCTAGGAGTTCCCGATCCCGATTGGCGTTGACGAGGAGACGCGTTGCGTTTACAGAACCTACCCTGAAGACTACTACTGCAGCTATAAGGATTGATTCGTGGGCGTCAAGCAGGTAGAGGCCAACTGCAACAGCAATAACGTTAGATTATGCGGTTTCTCTTCAGCTAAATTATTAATTTCAGATTCCTTTGAACTACAGAAGGTTTTAGGATTGGCTGAATGAGTCTACCAATACCTTCACTTTTTGTTGGAAAAGAATGAACAAAAAAAGAAACAAGTTGATTACCGGGCGGTTTATTGGTTAGCTATTCACATTAAGACTGAATGAATACATTTGCTTTTTTGAAGAGAAAACAGAACTATATGCTTTTTATACTATTTGTAAGTTGTAGTAACTCAACCAGAAATAGAAGGGCGGAGGAGACACAGCCTGTGTCACACAGGCACAACGAAATCTGTAATGGAAAATGATGTTTCAGAGGACTTTGACTGCTTATACTGCTGGTACGGGTTGGGTTGTTATAAAAGAATTTTAATGGAATATTAATAATGGTTCTGTCCAAATGGCACCCTAACGTTTCCAAGGGTCTTGTCTGAAGAATACCAAATCAGATTCCTCCACCAAAAGCAGTTGCCATCATCACCAGCTCCGCAAAGTCCCTTAATTTGGTTGGAGAATTAGAACCCATTAAAACAGCCATTGATGATGATGGGGGTGAACGTCACCCTGTATTCGGGGGGGTCACCTGGTGACGAAGCAGGGATCAGTTCAGAGATGAAGGACAACAGTCTCAAGGTGGTAGGTTGGTAGCCGGGAAACCACAGAACCGTTATGATAAAAACTGGATTCGAAGACTTGTCAGTTAAATATTCACATTATGTAAGGTTTATTCCATTTATCTCCCATTTTGAGGAAAAAACATCTGGTTCCGGAGCGAATAGGGAAAAATCCAGCTGAAAATTAGATTCAATTCAAGTTTAATGCCAAGGTGGAGTCCATACTTAAGTTAAATGTATACGTTGCTCATTATCATACAATTCGTAATTTGCTTTAACAAAGTTGTTTGAAGGGCAAGGCGAAATGTATTATTAAAACAGCTCCCGTTGCGTCACCAAAAAGCCTAGCGTTTATACAAAATATTATAAATGTGGATTTTCAGTGCCATTTTTACAGTCAAATCAATTCCGGCTTCGTCCCCATCATCAATGGCTGTTTTAGTGGCGCCACAACTTCCAATCAAATTAAAGTGAAAATCCACCACCAAGCATTTTTTGTAATGATTCGGATGCGCTTGGTATTTTTGTGGACGAGGAGGGAGCAACTGCAATCACAGATTTTCTTGCGCTTTGTGAACAATTTAATTATACATATTACAAATAATATGACAATGGACAAATGATATAGTTAAATGGTACCTTAAAATATTTGAAGGAAAACAATTAACTTGCAATAATGACTCATTAACAATGCTAATGTTGAAAAATGATCTTTTTGCATCGGAACTTACTGAAAATTCTGTTTACTAAAAAGCTATTTGCATTTAAAAAGAGGCACGCATTTAACGTTGGGTTCTTCTCTCAAGCCTCATTGTATTTGAATGTCGCGAAATTTTGGTGACAAGTCTCGGGATTAATATTAGATAATTTGCTTAATTTTGGACAATTTGATAAACATTTTGTTTGATATTTTTGGCAAAGAAGATAACTGTGTATGTTAGCTTATGTGGTAAAACAAAATGTTAGAAATATTAATTGATTGTGATTAAAACGTAGTTGGACTATGAAGAGATAATAAAAAGTTCTGGAGAAGTTCTGGGGAATTATTATCCCATGGAGGGATCTCATCAGCAGGTAAAACAGGTAAATATTCGTTAGGAACTACACTGTTGGGAAGTGTGATGAGTTCGATCTTACAATAACTACTCGTACGTTAGGTAACTTTACTTTTATTAATTTGCACAATTATGATACCACAAATTGATTTTAGGAATAATAATTTTATACTGGAGAAAATGTGATCTTCCAGAAAAAAAACCCATAATATCAAATTTCTTTTAAATGATTTTCATATAAACGCCTACAAAACTCTAAAAATATCATAATATAATCATAATAATATGTACATAATGTACTCCGATTTCTAGCTAGCAGCAATTTGATTTATTTTATTTAGATTCAAAACACAAATTTGTGCGCTAAGCAAAGAGGAAAAATACTTGCAAAATTGAATCCAATTTTTAGAATTAATAATGGCTTTTGTAAGATACTAAGGTTTGAAAAATTCTAGTACCTACAACTACAAATAAATACACGAACAAAACTGATGTAATGATAATCTAGCAATACAAAAAAGACAAAATTACAAATTATTCTTGAACAGTATTTATTTCATTGAAATTCTTCAATTTGTTTTCTATTAATTTCGATGTGTTCTCAAATGATTTGAAAGAGCTAACTTACTCGAAAATTCTGCCTTACACAAAGCACACCAAGCATATTTTTCTTGTATGTGTTTGCAAATATGCTCTTCTAAGCTATTTGGATTTCCGAATATCCTTTCAGTTCCACAAAATACGCAAAACCAATCTTTACTGTGCGCAGATCGTGTATGTTCTTTCAGCTGCATCTTTGAGAAACACAGTTTACCACACTCCTGGCATTTGAAACGTGATCCAATTTTAGCGTGAACAGCTAAGTGATACTTTAACCCACGGTTATCACAAAATGCTCTGTCACAAAATTGACAATTGAATGGCCTAGGATCCTCACTATGCATAACCATGTGTCTCTTTAGGTGTTTCCACATTTTGAAGGATTTCGGACACACCTCACATTTATATTTTCTTTCTGTGGAATGCACACAATCCAGATGAGATTTTAAATGCTGTGGTGTTCTGAATTTTGTTTTACAAATCCCGCATTCATGTATCTTTTCAGAAGGCTCTATTTCATGACATAGCTCATGCTTATTTTTATTTCTTAAATGTTTGAATTTTGCACCACAAATTTTACAACTGTAAGCTTTGAGCTGACTGTGAGTTCGCATGTGAATTGTAGCTGCTCCACTGGTCGGGAAAGTTTTTGAGCAAATCTGACATCGAAATGGTTTTTCATCCAGATGCATGCGCAAATGTCTTTCCAGTCCATCGCCAGTCAAAACTTTATCGCAAAATAAACAGGTAACCACCCATTTTCCATGACGTCTTTGTTTGTGTCGATTAACAGTGCTGACAGTCTTGAAACTTAATCCACAAACATTACATTTGTAAGGTCGTTCGCCGGTATGTGTACGTATGTGCATTCTTAAAGTATCACGCTGGCCAAATGACTTTTGGCAAATTTCGCACTTGAAAGGTTTTTCGCCGGTATGCGTTCTCATATGTGCCGATAATTTCGATTTATCTACGCATCCTTTATCGCAGATAGTACACTTTGCGGGTTTGACAGCAAGGTGCGTAACTTCATGTCTTTTTAAATAGCACTTGGCAGGGAAAACTTTACTGCATGTAGGACAAACAAACATTTTTTCAGTTGCGTGAACTGTTTCAATGTGTAACTTTAGTCCGGCATTTGCAGGAAAACATTTTCCGCATTGCTGACATTTAAATGGTCTTTCTTGTGTATGTACTCTCATATGAATTTCCAAATGACCTACGTAAACACGTTTTGCGCAAATGTTGCAGTTAGTGAAGTGCTTCTCTTGTAGTCTTGACATTTTTGTAGATAATTGCAGTTTTGCCTTCTAACGTTTAATTTATGCAACCGGAAGGAAATTCTAATGCCTTTAACGGAGTAGTCCTACTGCACTTCAACTTTTAATTTTTTGTCTTGAATCATGAAACTTTAAACTGTCAGCACCTTTTTCCAGCACAAAAACTGACTTTTTCTCCAGTAACGTTTCTATTTTGCGATTTTATTTTTTGTAGTTATTCACTCTAAATGTCTAGAATATGCAAAATTTATCTATAAGTATTGAAATTAAGTGAAATTCTCGCCTCATGCCAAAAGGTATATTACTGGCATTATCATCTTGAAAAATGATTAGCCGTGCAAAAAAAGGAGAATCAGATTCCCACGGAGTGTTTTAGTCAGTCAGCAGAACAAGGTGCTGGTTTTACTTTACGTGTATACTAATAAGCTCAACAACAGGACAGTTTGAATATTTTAGCAACCAATGCACTGTGCAGTACTCAAAATCTTATATCCTAACGAATACCTATTGTTTTATATAAACCCTTTTTGTTTTTTTTTGCTGCTATTTTTCATCACTGCACTGACTTACTGTGAGCAAACTTAAAACATCTCAATCATTCTGCTGCCGGTGTGAATTGTTCTGACTACGTGTGTGGTTTAACTTAAACCGTTGAAGAATTTCCCTGAATCCAACCCAAAACCCAATCCTCCTTTTGGTTACTGTGTGTATGCGTACAAAAGGTATAAGTACACGATCCAAAGTTCATCCGTAGGATTAAAATATTTTCATTCATAAGCAATACGGCTTGTTCGTATTTTAAATCTGAAGATTATGCCTTGTACTAACACAACATGTTTCCGATAGAGCAGCAAGCATTTATAACGTTTATACTTTACACGTTTAAACATCCAGAAAGAATGTGTGAGTGGTAAGTCCTTCTAAGAAAATGGTAATCCGATTACTTTGAAGTAAAACAAATTTCGAATAATGCAGGATGGCTGCACATTTTAAGCTTTTCTGTAACACAAGGGAAATAGAAGTACCTTATGTGATACCATTTATGCATTTTTTCACTGGAGACTGCATTGAGTATAAACTCAGAATTTTTTAAGAAACTTTCGTTGTTTTGGGATCTTTAAAACAGTTTCTAATAACCAGATAAATCTAATCCAATGTAAAATATGTGCGTTCAATTGCTGCTTCCACTTGTATTGTTTACACTACAGCATTGTTGATTCTTATGCAGTCGGATTGTATTTGCTTGTTCCGATTTAAACATGAATTGCCAATTTTAGAAAAAGAAATATAAAATGCACTATGGTATGTTCTGATTTAAAGTGTGAAACTTCACTTGAAAAACTATCCTGTATATTGTTTAACCTTATAGAAGAAAAATAAGCTGCTGCTGGCGTTTATTAAATTTCAAATAATGTTTTTACAATAAGAGTTTTTTTTGCAATTGATTCAAGTTTCCATTTGCAGTTCAAGTGATACACACAAGCTGCGTCTGTACGCCTAATTAATTATTTCAACTGGTATTTATTTTTGCAGTAATAATAGCCAGAACTTCAATTTTATTACCAATATTAGCAACAAAATTGTTGTAAACATATTCACGAATTCTGTGTAGCAATGGCAAACTATGATTATATATTTTGTGGCAAAGTATTTCCAAAATCATCTTTGCTTTTTGCTCATCTCAAAAGCCACACAAAACAAAATGATTACTACTGTCCTGTGTGCAAGAGAGAATTTTCGCAACACAGTGCAGTTAAAAAACATTTGGCAATAGTTCATTTCCCGGAGCTGAAAAATCATCCGTGTAAACTATGTGATAAAGCGTATGCACCAAGAGATGCACTGATGTATCATATCCGGACACATACCGGCGAATTGCCATATTCTTGCGAAACGTGTAAAAAAGGTTTCCGGTCAATTTCAACCCTAGAATATCACAAGTATATGCACACCACTGAAAGGTCATTTCAGTGTCAGCTTTGTCCAAAAAATTACAAGGATGTCAAAAGCCTAAAACGGCATTCTTCAGGACATACCACTACAGAAATAGTTCAGTGCGATAAGTGCCATAAAATGTTTTCAACGAAACAAAATTTGCTAGCTCACTTGCGTCTCGTGCATGATTGGAAGCATAGTTGCAATATTTGCGGCAACAAATTTCGTACTGAGGCGCCACTTATTGTCCATCAAAATGTACATTTTGGAATTCGACCTTACAAATGTGATAAATGCGACAAAAGTTTTACGGCATATTCGTTTCTAAAGCGCCACGAAAAACATCACGAAGACAGCCATCTGTATAAGTGCATTCACTGCAACTTATCGTTTACAACAGCAAATGCTCTGGGTGTGCATACAAAGTGCCACGACGATGTAAATTTGCTAGAATGCGAACTATGCAATAAAAAATTTAAAACCTTAAGCTGCCAGACACACAGGAGAACGTCCACACAAGTGTCTAATATGCAACAAGTCTTTTCTATTAAAAACTATTAAAAACAAATACTTACAGTGGAGTGTACAAATCTAAAAAGTACTTGGGTATGGGCCATGGGCCGTTTAACAGGCTACTAGTAAATGAGCATCTCATGGCGTTGTTCAACAAACTTAAGGTTAATATAAACATATAAGCTCTTTCAACCGGAACATCTCAGTCTCTCATGGCTGTAGTATCTGTTGAATGTATTTTATGTTTTATAACATTTTCAACTAACGTAAGCGTCTTCAAATATTTATTTTAATATAAATAGATCAATACAAATTCTTAATTTACGTCGACAGCCAACACGTCATGATTGCTTTGGAAGATTCGTCACTCTGTGGATAATATATATTAGTATAAAATTACTTATCTAGTCAAGCTAATTATTCAAAATAAAATGACGTTCAGGGTTCATCGAATGTTTATGAAAAGTTTTTATTAGAAACAAATTGACGTTTTGGCTTAATAGACACGAGCTTATCAGGGTAAAGATTGAATAGAAATTTCGAAACAACAATTAGAAAGGCTAAAAATATGAAGGCTATAATTTTTTGATAGAGAAGGAGTTTTGGTGTTCTTATCATTGTTTTGAGCATTTCGTCAAAATAGGTGTACATGTACCCTTTTGAATTGTGAATTAAAAAATAGTATTGGTTTTGTTCCAGAGTGACGATATCACTGTAAATTGATGTCTGAATGCTTGTTTTAACAAAACAAACTACAGGACAAAATTCCTTTGTATGGTGGAGATATTTGGAAAAATGTTTGGACAGGTATACCAAACTTGACAGAATCCATCATGCCAAAAGTAATCGAATGCTGTTTCCGTCTACTTTATCAAAACTGCCATGAAATCGTCATATTCAGACATCAATTTTACAGTGATATCGTCACCCTGGAACAAAACCAAAACTATTTTTGAATTTACAATTCAAGAGGGTACATATGTGCCAATTCAGACGAAAATCGGAAATAGTGCTCAAAAAAATGTAAAAACGCCAAAACTCCTTGTTATACGGTAAAATAGTGACAATGTAGCATTTCAAAACTTGTGAATGTATCCGCGGCCACGTTCTTCTTTTCGGTTCATTAGGAGAATGCCGTCCTGAATGGCGTATTGGATGGGTATGCATTCCTTGGTTTCTCGTAAGCATTGTCGGTTTTCTTTTATTATAAAATTGAAGGAGGCATCAACGTACCCTAGCACTTCCATTTCCCTAGTCCCTTGCAACTTTTGCAACTTCTTGAGTAAGCAGCATTTCCATAAGTGCTGCTATGCATAAACTTCTATATACGTTCTTGCTCGGAAACATGAAGAACGCCGGAATGCATATCAAGCTTTGTTCTAAAGCATATGCAAAAACTTACTATTAATAGAAATAAACGACATTCATATAATCAGAATCAGATTTAATCAACTTTCACTAACAGCATTACCAATGTACATTAATTTTATAATAAACTTACGACAACAATTTCAACAGTGGGTATGACAATTTGTCATTGACAAAAGGTTTAATGTTTTTTAACCTAAACCAACCTTACTATTCAAAAACAATCATAATCAAATCAATTGTTTCCATCGTAACTTTTACCAATAAAAATGCATTTACTGGCAAAGCATAGGTTTGGTTTATTAAAAGCTTAGATTAAAATTATAATTGTGCTTGTAATAAAATTTATCCATCACTACTGCAATCAAATTGCCACAATCCAGTTTCCATATTTCTATTCTCTTGACTTACAAAAACAGAACCATAACCAGTCGAAGTAGAGTTTGCTTGCAAGAACAAGTTGCTCCAAGGGTCTGAGTAAGTAGTCAAAAAGAATTGAAAGCGGTTTTCCGTTTTAAAAGATACTAAATCTTTTACAGATGGACTGATTATTTGCCAACTATAACGATACATTTGGCCCAACTCTACACCGTTGCATACGGAAACAACTAGACTGTTCAAGTTTTGGTTCGGTGGAGTTTTCACACATAAGTGAGTACAACCGGAGTTTTCAGTTTTTCTAAGTATTTGAACTCTATCGCTAAAAAATGGCGAACCATATGCGTTAGCTACTGGCTGAAAGTACCAACTGCTCTCAGGCTTAACGGTGACATTTCTAGTAGTATACAGTTTAGCGTCACAATTTGAAGTGGTCGATGATGAGATTACAAGATACTGCCCCGAACTAACATGCTGAATACTACATGCACTACCAGATAGAAGACCTTGGACAGTTTTTGGAAATCGGTTCATCAACACAATGTATTTATTTTTGAATTCATCGGACAATACCCTCGTTTGTATGTCTCTTTTGAACCACCAAAACAACCGTAACAGCTCTACTGTATAATCAAGTTTGGGAATAAGTGCATCAAAAAGAGCCTCCCAGCCTACGATTGCTATACGTTCTGCTGTCAGATTGCTTATGAACTTTGCAATTTGCTCCAAATGATACCCACTTTTTCTCAAAGATTGAACAACAATTTTGCTCAACAGCTTCTTCAAAGTATTTGTACGATGTCGGTGTGCATCAAAAATGTACACCAAACTGTCGTATGCACGAAACTCAATCAGTAGAACCAAACCTGCAGTCATACTCTCTATGTACATATCAATTTTTTCTGAAGCTCTATTCCACTACCATTCATCAAACAGTTCTGTTGTAACGTATCAAGCCAAATAATTTCGTAGTTGTTCGTTAAACCTAGGTCTTTCAGGTCATTAAAAAGATTCAATAGCGTTTCTAAGCCAATGAGTTGAACATCGCAGCCCAAAGTATTTACTGATTGACTAAGCCATTCAGCAATAAATTCGGCATTGTCAGGTTTATAATTAAAAATCAGCTTGACAATTTCAGGAATGTGAGTGCTATAATTGAAAAGTTTGACAAGTTGAGTATTTGCCGTAGTGTAATTTTGAGTTCTGATAAAATATGATAATTCAGCTGGGTCAATCACGTTAACCAGTTGTTGCATCTCAGCTAGAAGAAATTCAAATGAGATTTTAACATGTTTATGTTCTTCGAAATCTAACTTCATTAACTTGGCGTAAGTAGTATATAAAACCACAAAATGCGATAAATTGGCAGTCATTAGTCGACTATGGCTTCCAAGCAGTATAGATTGCACTGCTTGAATGGTTGACATAAATGTCGAATTGGAGTTTGTCAATTCATTCATTCGGTATTTTGTTAAATCGCTTTTGATTGTGCTTACGTTGGAAACTTGTAAATCAAGCGATTGTTTACAGCTAAAACACAATAAACGAAATTGATACTGGCTTAAAAGTTCCTTGAGAAATTTTTTAACTTCATTTTCAATGACCATAAGAATATTTGGCAAAATGACTTCGGCAATTTTGTGTTGGGTAGATTTTTGCAATGTTTTTAATTCATGAAGTGTGTCCATCAAACATATGCTCAGATTTGCAGAGAGACTGGTTTTATTGTTTTGCATCAAATCCATCAAATATATAAGCAGCTTGAAATGTGCAAGAAACTCGCTATTATTTTTTGGACAAACGTCTTTATACGTCAGATATTCCCATAGACCGTTCGTGTTAGTTGCAGAAACATTCACAAGCCTGACAGTTTCTTCAAACCAGGTTACACAGCAATTTAACTGTTCCACCGCATTTGTTGCGTCAGTAGAAGTATGGTTGTCCAAAGCACTTAGAAATTTTTTCCGATAAATTGATAGTACCCTATTTCCTTTGTTGTCTGTTGCCTTTTCCCTTAACAACTCCAGCAGATGTGGTATAATTTTTGTATTCACTGTACGATTTGCATTGAATCGAATATTCATTCTGAAATCAGAAGTATTTGAAGCTGTCCAGTTTAAACGGTTTTCGTAAAGCTCTCTAGTTTCATTTCGAAATTTATTTATGTATTCATCATTCTGGTGCTGGTTGCCACTGCCACAGTCTTGTGTGAATCGCAATAATATAATTGTAGATTTGTCCACTCCAAGTAGGGTTTCTAAAATTGTAACTTGCGCTTGTAAATTTTGCTTTGCAGCTCCGTGGGAGTTTTCCTGTGACACCTTTAGAAACTGGAGATAAGCCTGAAGTCTTCTGTGAATGTGTTTAACAATAGCTGAGTCAGTGCGGTAATCCTCCTCAAAGTTTTTTGCAAAAACCACAACAAGTCCAAATGAGTCAACAAATTTTTGGCAGTTCTTAAACCTTTGTACAATAAAACTAAAAAATTTGCCCAAGTCACCAAACTGGTCAAGCAAAGCATAGTTGGCTGCTAGCAAGACTTTGCACTGCGTTATTTGACTAGTAACCGATTTGAAAAAGTAAAGTTCCATAAGGTGGTTTACTGTCCCCGAATTTTCAATTGAACCGGGAAAACTGTATAAAACCAGCTCATTTATAGGGTCTGAATACATAACCGGTACGGGAGAGTAAAGTATCTCTCTGCCGCGATTTTTCTCCATAACTGCTAAATCCCCATTTTCGATTTGCACAAGCTCTAGATTAATTTTATCACCAAACAATGCAGCTCCCACTGATACAGAATCTTCTTTGGTGTAACCCATCACCAAAATGGAATATGAACTTTGGTTGTAAACCTGAAAGTGTTGCGTTTCTGCTGAGAAGAATTTCCAAAGTCGAAAAAAGTCCGGCTTGTTGCTTATTTTCTGCTTGTTTATCTCGTTAGGTTTCAGAATACGGCAGCGTCGGGGCGAGTTAAGAGTCGGCGATATATCTCGACGCTGTCTGTTAAAAGACGTAACATCATTTTTGCTTTCTGGAGGTTTGATATATTTTGATGTTTCAACGGTTATGAAAAGTACCACAATGTAAATAGCGTAGTTCATAAGTCGTGTCAAAGTCATTGTAAGGTAGCATGAAGCTTAATCTCACGTTTTACGAAATGTTAATTCAGTTTATTTCCTTGGTTAAAACCAACTCTTTAACACAAGGTAAATTTATAATTTTTAACTTCTTTTTTCAAAGTCTGTCTTCCAAAGCCAACGTTCGAATATGCAAGTCACCAGAATCTGTTTGAACCAAACAATTTCTGCCACATCTATTTATATTTCAACATTTTATGAGTCTAACTGTTTTCAATGGCTTTGGATAATAAGTTTGTTGAAACTTTGTGGTTATATTTTTTGCTACTAAAACCAAAGCAGGCAGTAAAAGTTTAATTGCGTCAATGGCTGTTGCTTTGCTTACCAGTTTACTGGATGTTTGTCATACAAGGTGGTGTAAACAAACTGCGGGATAGAATAATGGGTTTTTGAAGCCAATTGTGGATTTGCAAGTATTTAAAGAGAATGTGCCATATTATTCGAAACAACGCTGATTGGGAAAAGCTAAAACTCGATAGCGTTTTATTTTTATCTTGTAAAGCAGTGGTTTTGATACTTGTTAATAATAACATAAACCGGTAACATTTTTTTAAACTGCAAAATCTAACTCTTAACCACAACTTTGTATGCTGCAGAAGAAAGCAAAACACGACGTTTGAATAGATTGACGCATGAAATTTAACAGCGTCGAATCCATCTTAAAAAGGATGTGGTGGTTTTTAAAACTGGTTCGAATTTGAGGTTTTTGATACTTTAATTACCGAAATGAAAACCACCTTAAACTGGATGATGTAGCAAATAATTGCAGTTTCGAATGAAAATCTTATTTATGTTGCTTGTTGCTGATTTCTAGGGTTCGGAGTCTTTCAAAGTCTTTCATTATTGTCATTCCCATCATTCAAAGTCTTCCGAAAGGAATGATGTCTTTCAAAGTCTTTCAAATTTTGAAAAATGCCATTCCTATCATTCCTTTCAGGTGAATGAAAGGAATGGAAAGGAATGAGCTAGGGTCCGGAGTCTTTCAGGAATTAAAGGAAAAAAGTCTTTCATTCCTTTCATTACCCTTTCATTCACTGAAAAGAATGGAAAGGAATGACATTTTTCCAAAACCAATAATGAAAGGAAAGGAATGAGATGGAAGCCTGCAAGGAATGGAATGGAAAGGAAATGAAAGATTTGAAAGGAATCAGTTCCTTTCAAATATAAAATATTGCGAAGTATTTAAATTGTTCGAAAACATAACTCCAACAATTTCAAGTTGATAAGTATATCCAATAAATCAGTGATAATATCCAATAAATGCGATTAACTATTAACTAACAACAACTAATGCAGTTTGTCGATTATTTAGCTTAGTGTGATATCATTGTTTTTAATAATTCCAGTCGTGTTTGAAATTGAAACCAATTCAATTAAAGTGTATAATTGTTACAAAAAAGTTGTTTTGATTACAATTTACTGAGTTTTGGTATGTTTTAAATCATTTTGTATCGTAAATGGTAAATTGTGCATGTTGAAAGACATTTGTCATTCCTTTCCATTCCATTCCTTTCATTCACCTGAAAGGAATGACATTTTTCAAAATCTGAAAGACTGAAAGACATCATTCCTTTCGAAAGACTTTGAATGAAAGGAATGACAATAATGAAAGATTTTGAAAGACTCCGTACCCTATGACAAATGCAATACCTGTACGTTACTATTTAGTAGTGTAGAAAATCTACCTTTCTAAATAGTATGTTACAGGTGACGAATTAGTAATGTAGCCAACTTTACTAAATAGTAGGTAACACGTTATAATTAGTCGGTTAGTCATAGACTGGCTACTAAACATGGTTGTTGCCGACAATTTATACTGAAACTGAGAGAGCATCACCACGAGCCCGTTGACACTTAGAAATTTTTTTGCTTGAATTTTCAAAACTTTTATGGTGTTATAATGTACAAGGGTCCACAATACGGTTTACCAAGTTTCAGGTCCATATGCTGTTCTGAAGCGGTTAGGCAACGGTTTAAATTTTCAGTGGCCAAAAAGTGAAAATTTGTTAATATCTCGGATAAGAAGTCAAACAGGGCAAAAATATTTTTTCTGATAGTTAGGTATCGTAGGACCCTTTTTTCTGATGGAACAATACGCGATGACTATTTTTTGCATTTTTGCAAAAATGCAATTTTTCAAAAATTTTGTATGTTTTCCAAAACCTTTTGAAATATTTTTTGTGTGTTGCTTTGTTTTATGGTCTTCTTTGATAGATGCCCATCTTAATATTTGTCTGTTCTATCAAACACAAAAAACCGCATGCAAAAATATTGCAATTTGCAAAAGTTACGGCGAAGAATGTACAACAACATGAATTTTTGTGGAAATTTAGGGACGCTTGAATCCAAATAACTTCTGCAATACAGATCCAAATTTCAAAACAAAATGCACACTAGAAAGCCAGCCGTCTATTCTATAGAATATCGTAGCAACATATCAACTAAAATCAGTTTGAAGGTAGCTAAGCAACACAAAACAAAAATATTAGTTGATAGCAAAAATGGTACCAACGTTAAAGAATGCGCCATATTTTTTCTTAGAAGCAGAATTTTGAAAAACTGAGGAAACACCTAATTTTTTATTTTCGTTAGCTACAATTTGATACCATACTTTCATATGTCGAAGCATGTCAGGTGGACGAAAAAGTTCCTCACATTTTTGCAACACGGAAAATCTAAAAATTTCAAAATAACTAGTTTTTCAAATCTGACGAGTATATTCATCGGTATTCTCAAACAATTTGTCATTTTGTCGTTGTCGGTGCTCCAGAGACTAATCATAGGCCATAATCAACGAAATTTCTAAACAAAAGTTTTTCACAAAATTTTTAGCTTTTCCGTGTTGCAAAAATGTAAGGAACTTTTTCGTCCACCTGACCTGCTTCGACATATGAAAATATGGTATTAAATTGTAGCTAATGAAAATAAAAAATTAGGTGTTTCCTCAGTTTGTCAAAATTCTGCTTCTAAGAAAAAATATGGCGCATTCTTTAACGTTGGTACCATTTTTGCTATCAACTAATATTTTTGTTTTGTGTTGCTTAGCTACCTTCAAACTGATTTTAATTGATATGTTGCTACGATAGTCTATAAAATAAACGACTGGCTCTTTAGTCTGCATTTTATTTTGAAAATCGGATCCGTATTGCAGAAGTTATTTGGATTCAAGCGTCCCTAAATTTCCACAAAAATTCATGTTGTTGTACATTCTTCGCCATAACTTTTGCAAATTGCAATATTTTTGCATACGGTTTTTTGTGTTTGATAGAACAGACAAATATTAAGATGGGCATCTATCAAAAAAAGCCATGAAACAAAACAACACACAAAAAATATTTCAAAAGGTTTTGGAAAACATACAAATTTTTTGAAAAATTGCATTTTTGCAAAAATGCAAAAAATAGTCATCGCGTATTGTTCCATCAGAATAAAAGGTCCTACGATACCTAACTATCAGAAAAAATATTTTTGCCCTGTTTGACTTCTTATCCGAGATATTAACAAATTTTCACTTTTTGGCCACTGAAAATTTAAACCGTTGCCTAACCGCTTCAGAACAGCATATGGACCTGAAACTTGGTAAACCGTATTGTGGACCCTTGTACATTATAACACCATAAAAGTTTTGAAAATTCAAGCAAAAAAATTTCTAAGTGTCAACGGGCTCGTGGTGATGCTCAGAGTTGCTCATCAAGGTTTTAGAAAGTTTAACTGACCACTAGATGAGCCTATTAATTATAAGAATATTTTGGTGGCCCGAGAGATACTTATCAATCCCCTAAACTTTGTTTCCTGGTTCCTGGATTTGCTCACGAATCTTTAAAAATTTACTGGCCCTTAGACTCAATTATCAAGCTTCAAAATATTTTGCTAACTTTTCAGGCAGCTTATGAAACCTCTTATGTTTTTTCTAGTTTCGAGAGTTTCAAGTTTTAAATTTTTTACAGAATTTTAGAGTTGCGTATAAGCTTTTTAAAAATTTTGCTTTCTTGCCAATCAGGCTTCTAAACTTGCTCGCTAACTTCTCTCGATACCTCGAAAAAGCCCAAAATCAATCCTACCCCCTAACTAGCTCCCTAGGCAGCAATATTTCACTAAACAACCGTCCTGCTGGCACGAAGTTTCTAGTTTTCATCTATTTGCCATTACTACATATTATAGTAACTGGCACTGTGATAATCAAACCATCATTCAAGTGCACAATTGGTTAAAAACAAAATTTAATTGCTTAAATTTTGAAGACTTATACAAAAATAGAATTTGTAAACATTCCAAGTGTCGTGAGAGATTACGAATAGCATTCTCTTTATTTATCGTATTCCTGACAAACTTAGGTCCACATTTCAACCATTATAACGTACGCAATACTATTATAAATACACTGACTAAAACAAATGGCCGATTGAACATCCAAAATCTTGAATTTCGATTATTTAAAAATTCAGGAGTTTAGATGAGATCCGATAATTACAGTCGCATAAATTAAAAATAGTGCCAAAATTATCTACGATAGAAAAACCCATCTAGGTTGTCCTGGCACAAGTGTTGGCGCCGAACCTCCACAAAAAAGCCTGATGGTGGATTTTTACTTAACTTGATTTGAGGTTGTGGCGCCACTAAAACAGCAGTTGAGGAATGCGTAGAAGCCGGAATTGGTTTGGAGGCTATAAGAAAAAATGTTGCTTTCAGCTGCGTATCTGCCTGAAAACCCACAGAATTTTACGTATTTGAACAACGCACACACTTTTAGAGTAGTTGCTCAGAAACTCCAAGTAGTTAATGCTAGAATCTGATTTATCGTACTTTCTGACACCACATCCGGCTATATGCAAGTTTCATAGCTAATCCACTGAAGTAAAGAAACTGTACAAAAATTGGAGTATAATAGCTGTAGCATAACATAAAGCAAAATGTTCCTTCAATTTTTAAATTAATAAAATATCAGCAGAAAGGTGAAGAAGTAATTCTGAGCTTATAGACTTTCCTCTTTACTGGTGTACAAAGCATAATATGTAATAAAACATGAACGCGTATTACGCAAAGATATTTTAATTACTTTTCATTGCACTTGACCGTTCTTGTGGTAGCAATAAATAGGAGTACGTGACCTAATTTACGTCTGACTCATTTGTTTCCGCGTTGTTCGTTGTGTTAGAAAATCCTTCCAACAAAGTTTGTATTAACTAAGCGTAAAACAATATCCTTGCAATTTTTAATACTTTTAAAATAAAAGGAACAATATACACTTTGTATTTGCTACTTAATACATTAGCATACGTGCTCACAGTGAAAGTCCTTGAAAACCTATATGATGATTTGCGGCAACTTCTATACATCTAAAAAATGTTAGGTGTGCAAACTATTCAGCTTATTTCTTAAAGTACAAAATCTTCAATTCGCTTAATGAAAACATAGCTTTTCGAGTTAAGTGAGATGCAGGAAATAGTTTTGAGAAAGAAGCTCAATGTATCTTTCCACAAGCCTCACCTTCTTCCCCGTGAGTGCCTGAAATTGTTTGTTGAAAAATATAAACAAAGGAAAAAACAAAAGAAACATTTTATAACTGTTGCAGGAAAAAATAAGAAAATCAAGTTAAAAGTTCTTTAAATTTTCATGGGCAAAAAACAGTCCACACTCAAAATAACTATATCCTTTGTTTCTTTTTGTACTACATGATGTAAGTTGTCTTAACACATTTATTCTGAAAAATGCAGAATCTTTTTAGCATAGCTACCTCTGCCACACAAAAAACAAGCTTTTTTGAATCATCAATCATCACAAAAAAAATAAAAAGAACTGTGAATTTTCAGTGCACCACAAAACGTGTTTACAATTTACTTCGCATAGAGCGTTTTATCTGAGGGGGGAACAATTTGGACCAAGTGAGGCTCAACATGAAATGGCCGAGGAATTGAGTTTTCGGGGAGAGATGCTGAATGAAGGAAAAGCGCCTTGGGATGGTGGAGGACCGGAATCAAATGCTTGAAATCCTCTCCTCTTGACCCCACTAAATTATTCCGTTTTTTAATCCAGCCTAGTCTCTTTGTGCCGCGTTTAGAGTCCCGTGGCTGTGCTAGCTTCACATTTGCTCTACATTCAAAGTTCATTAGCCCCGAAATCTCCTGCGTTACTCTTATATAAAATAGCAGGTATTTAGGCTGCATTGCAGACTCTGGAATCCCATTTCCCATAGCTTCTTATCAATTAAACGAAGTTTTCAGAGTAATGACTCAATGACCTTCCCAACAAACCTTACTTTCTTCCCATGAGTTTCCTAATTTTTTGTTGGAAAATAATAAACAAGGGTAGTAAACTTATTAATTGTTGGGAAGCTATTTACATGCAGGTTTATTTAATTATTAAATTTTAATATATCTCCGTCTTGACGAAGAAGAAGCATGTTAGCATAGAACATGTTAAGACTTTTAATAACATTTATATTTTGAGTGCTAGGGTGAGCCAACATTCAAATTTACACTTTTTATGTTCCTTCATAAACTGATTGTAAGTCGTAATAACAAATTAACTTGGAAGTGATCTATCAAGAACTAAACTTCGACCGCCTGCGCAAAAAAACCAACCGTTTCCGAATCATGGCAAAAAATCAGAAAAAATCAATTTTTAAACCAGTTTGTATGCTATTGTATTTACTTTTAAATTGCCAAATTGTCTATCTAATTCTTTACTTATGGTCGAGCCCTAAACAATTTTTTGATAATTTAAACTGACGATTTTCCACAGGTAACCAATAATTACAAATAAGCCTTTCTATTTCAGAGTGTGGCTATGTTGTTATTTCATGCAATTCATGCCCAACAAGTAACTTCCATTAAAAAATTCAAACTGTTAGTCCTACAAACTTGGAATCAACTAATTTTTACTTGTTTTACTTTTAACTTTTTTTCTAAGTAGCCCACATTACACTAGCTAAGCTTAAGCTAACGGTTGCAGTTTTAGCATATTATTTATTGCATTACGTATTTAGGATTGCAATGCTGTTGTCAACTATAAGCATTTCATTACCGTAAACTAGAAAATGTTTCTATATAATATAGTTTGCTATCTCATTTCCGCCTCCATTATAAAACTAGCAAATTGTCATAACATTAAGGTTAAAGAGATACATTTTAAGTTTGGAAGAAGCATCTTCAGGGAAAAGCAAGTATAAACTCAAGTTCAATTTAATTTTAATAGAGTGCCAAAGGGTGTCCGCTTTCAAGATAACTGTCATCTGCCCGTTAAAATAACTGCTCGAAAGTTAAGTACAAACCTAATCTAAAAAGAGACTATTGCACCAGCTAATTTAATAGCTACCTGCATCTCAACAAAAAATTAAGTGTTCCTGAACTACCACAAAAAATTGCTTATTTGTGGATTTTTGGTAGAGACGCGTAAACAACAAAGCTATAGTGGATAATGATGTTTCGGTCGTTTTTAATTTCAAAATTTACATGGATGCAAATTGCATCAAGCAATTAACTTTAAACTTGTTAGGTGACTTATGGGTTTGAAATTTTTAAGAGGGGACTTTCCATGCTTCATTCAACTTTTCCAAGGAGGTCCTCGCAAAAGTAAAAAGGGAAACAAATTCCAGGAGACAACGGGATAATTTTGTTGCCAAAGCCTTTGGCCCAAAACACCTGTTACTTCCGTCAGGAACACGAGGAAAAACCGGTGATTCCTTCTGTGTGAATTTGAATTTTGAAAAATGGATACATGGTTTTTGGGGTTAAGTGGGAGGAAAAAATATTTAATTTTGCCATATTTCTTCCTAATTAGTGCTCACCTCCGACTTTCATTCATCCTAACCTTCTTGTGCCCACCCCGTCCATTTTCCTGTTCGGAATTATATGCAAATAATACATAAGCCGAATGAAGAACATAAATAAAATATTAACACGAATCATGTTACATGATTGTCTAAATAGCTATCAGATTTCTTTCTCTAATCATTAACTCCTCATCCTTCATTTGAAATCATCAATATGGATCAGCTTATGTTATCTGATAATTTGAAATATTACCACCAGTTCCGACAAAAATGAAATGTTGACGAACCGACACATATATTATAAAATCGAAAGAATCTTAGTAAAGGAGAGGTACACGTATAACTAATTAACACGGGTTATCATTGCTACATTCCTTTTTTATTCTGGCTACCCGGGAGCAGTTTTTCAAATGCCACCGTGGTCACCCCAGGGGTGACCTCAAAACCAGCAAAACTTTGTGCTGTGCACGTGTTGACTCGCCCTCAAAGCCCTCAAAGAGGCATATATTTGGATTATTACTGAGAATAAACCTGAGTTTTGGTGAAAAATAAGCGTTTATCAAGATTAAAATTAATTATTTTTTTTGGATTTTTCCGGAAGGTTGGTAACTTAATGTAATGAATTAAAGTTGAAACAAATTAAGAATTCTTTATAACCGCCTTCACCTATATCTCCCTCCGTGACTTCAAATTCTGTATTTGCCTCCATATTCACTTCCGTGTGAACTCTTCCTTTCTCTACTTTTTTATTTTCCCAGTCGCCGGAAAAGTCTTCTCCAATTTATATTTCTTTAGAATACTTCCTTGTTTTTATCGTCACCAGAAGTTGTCACCTCTTTGACCTATCCTAAGGTCTCCTCTCTATTATTCCTCGTCTTCTACTTCTTCTCAATCTTATTACCAACCATAGCCAAACTTCCCGGTAGATCCTTCCAGGTACCCAAGTCGCAAACCACCCCTTTCACTTTTATCTTATATACCCATAATGTACCAAGATCACTTTCCTTGGTCCACCACACCCCTGGTCACAATCCAATTGGCAAATCTTCCATAAAGAATCTGCATATATGTCGTCCCAGCCCCATTTCAGGACTTACTTGGTCCACCGATTTTTCCTCCATCCATTCCATCTCCACTTCAAGCTTTACTTGGAACTCCACTTCCACTTTTTTCTCCATCAACGAGCAATCCCCTAATTTGCATTATACTCGTCCTCCACCCCCAATTGTTTGGAGGGTCGAAGTGGTTATTTATTTTGCTAAATGATTAGATAAATGTATAAATGATTTAGAATTTTTATAGACAGAATTACATTTCCGGGAATTCATTTCCCAAAGTTGGAATTGGCTTGGGTACGGTACGTAGGTCGGGACGAAGAGATATAAGATGAGTTGTGCTACCTACCCAGTTGAATTCTTACATAAGCTAACTACTTAAAACATTATTTTATTACTTCTATTATTGCAGATTCAAGTCATGTAGATCAGTGGTTTTATTCATGTGAAACTCAATTAATGCAGAAAGAGAAACTAAAAATATTACAACCTATGTTGCAAAATTGCTATTCCGCATCCTCCAAGAAACCAAATGTTGCTGAAGCATCGCAAAAAATGTTGCTTAGTTGGTCAGGTTATTTATTTACAAATCTATTTAACCCATAAACGTAAAATGATAAAGAATTACTGATTAGAGCTTAAACCATGTGATTAAATAGGTTGTTGTTTTATCAAAAATCATCTCTGTACGCAAATGTCCAGAACTTCTGTTCTGGTTTGCTCTAGAACTTTACAGAAATGTGAGGCAAGTTGAAAAAACTACTGAAAAAGCAATTACATGACTTTGAATCGTATAAAAACTTACTAATTATGATGTAAAAGCGATTTCAGTGACGGAATATGCATACTAATCATTGTGAGGATGTCACTGATCACCAGAAAATATCTTAGTATTCATTGAAACTAAGCCATTATGAATTAAATGTTTTAAATAAACTTCATAAGATTGTTGTCCATTTTACAAACATCATTTCTAGCATCTCATTTTTTTAAGTAAAAAAAATTCCCCATACTTAAGTAAGTATACGACTGTAAACATGTAAATCCATTCTAGGTTCCCGAAGATGGTCAAAATGAGCTACAAATCTAGTCAAGGGTAATGCTACATCCCCTTCGGCAAAAAACTGAAAGCTGCTGATACTTGGCTAATTCTATAATCCCAATCTAGTTTCTGTTTACGTCATTTATACTGCCACAAAGTAAGTAAATATTTAAGTGTCAAACACAACTTTAATAAATTTTAGAATTTGCAATACACTCCTCAAATGGTTGTCAAATATTGTGCTGTATTATTTACAGTAAAATCTACTAAATCCATTTAAATAATTGTTAGCATATTTTACTACCTTCATTTCCGGTGTAATGAAATGAACTAATTGAAATGTCTTCTGAATAATTCCGAATTTTTCTAATCGCATAAAAAAGCTGTATAATTATTTTCTTTATTTGCAATAGTTAAAATACTGTGCACATTGGATTTACTCATCAATTAAAACACATTATGTATCTTACTTAATTATTACTGAACCTCAGTGTTGCTTATCAAACTTGTAGAATTTTTACTGGCCCTTTAAGTAGCTTAAAAAACATGTAAAAATTATACTAGACTTCCCTTTTCTAGGTTTGGAATACTCCCGTATTGTAAAAGGCACAAATGGTGTCTGTGGTCGAAGCGGTTTGGTGAGAAAGGAGAAAGTGGTGACGTGGAGGATTGGAAAGTTTGGGGGCTACTTCTAAAAGGAATAGCAAGGGGGCAAGCAAACTGGTCACAAGGAAAGACGGCGATTTCAGGATGTCATCATAAATAAATTATTCTGGCTTGTGGCTACTCGAAGGAAGTTTTTTAATTATAAGCTTACTTTTTGTAGTTAATATAAAAACGATAAATAAAATGATGAGGAAAGAGAAATTTTCGGAACATGTTTTGTGAAAAAGTACGGATTTTTGTTGCAAGCAAAAGGGCAAGGATGGGGTACAGAGTTAGCTTATATCTGGAAGATTACTACTAGTTACAGTTACCAGAGTTTAGAAACAATGGTAAAATTAAAATTACGTACCTATCTGTTATATTATTCCATCTAACCATAGCAATGAGTCATTTTAGAACCATTTTGTCGTATATGGAGTTCGCAGCTACTACAACAGACTTGCCAATGAACGGCTTTTAAAGTAAAATGCAATTTTGAGGAAGCTAGATTTAATTCAATGCCTAGGTTGTCAGATTGTTCTCGAAAACATACAAGCTCCTTTTCATTGCAGGGAAATACTGATTCTCTGCTTCTGTTTTCATCATATAGCCAACTTCTTGATAAACAAGATTTTTGCATTTGTTTCTCAGCTCAACGTCGGTAATGAATTTAAGTGTGACATAGGGCTTTCAGCTCAACTAGATAAAAATGTAGTTTATTTCTAGGTATGTATTTGCAGCATAGATATTAGTGTATCAAAGTCAGCAGAGCTGGGATAACGCATATTTTGCGTTATGCGTTACCGTTAATCGTTATTTTGAAAATCCATTTGCGTTATCGTTACCGCTACTCGTTATTTTGAAAATTCTTTTGCGTTATTGCTACCGCTACTCGTTATTTCGAAAATTCTCCTGCGTTACGCGTTACCGTTATTCGTTATTTTCAGAAAAAACGCGTTACTCGTTTGCGTTACTTTTTACAGAGTAACAAAAAAACGCACCGCGATACAATTCGTTACTTGTAAATTTGCATGATTTTCAACCTTTAATTGTAGTGAATGAGTACCAGCGAGAGAAATTACACAATTTTCGAGATTTGTATAAGGTTTTCTTGCAACAATAGTACAGGAAAATCAAAATATGCAACCAAAATTCTATGAAAAAACGCATTGCGTTATCGCTACCGCTATTCGTTATTCCAAAAATTATTTTCCGTTATCAATACCGTTATGCGTTATTCCAAAAATTATTTTGCGTTATCGTTACCGTTATTCGTTATTCCGAAAATTATTTTGCGTTATCGCTACCGCTATTCGTTATTAGCGGTAGCGATAACGCAAGTAACGCGCTACTGAAAATAACGCGTTATCCCAGCTCTGAAAGTCAGGTTGCTTTAAAATGAAGGGTTTATTAGGCGTAAAAATAAATTGAATGTCAAGCGTAAACTTAACAAGCTTTAGATAGTTTTGAAACGACATTTGGTGTTATAACTGGTCTTATACTCTCCAACAGTATATTCACAACTACTTTTTCTGTCCCAGTTTCCACTCATCAAAGTCATTTCTGCTATTATGCAGGAAGAATCCAACATGTTACAAAGAACTTTGGAATAAAATGCAAAATCTTCATGAATTGGAAGCAAATAAGTAACAGTCTTCTCAGAGAATCAAAAGTGGACATCCGACGTGTTTTTTTGGTCGACATTGTCCACTTTACACTGTCCACTGGACAGCATTACCTCTAGAATCCAACTTTCCATGTCCACCATGCTAGTTGCCGGACAAAGTGAACAATGTTCACTTTCCACCTATCCACTGTCCATTGATACACTGAGTCTTTTAAAATTATGCATTTAATTGAACCCCATGGTTTGACTCTATGGTTTTTTAAATATATTTTGCAGCACATCTGGAAGTACTGTTACTGGAAAGGGAATGGACCAAAGTCTGTGGAATAAGGTCGGATTTGGCATCATAGGGCAGTATAGCAACGACCGCCTGGATACCGGGTTAAATGTTGGGGTAACTAGTTCTAAACTCCCCCATGGGGTAAGCTGCAAGGGGAAACTTTTTGCTTTCGTTTTCCCTCCATTTTCTTTAATGAAAGTGGGGTTTTCGTCGATTATTACGAAAGCGGATGATAATATGCATCCACAAAAAAATCTGTACCGTGACATAGCTTTATAATGCAAAGATAAATGGTATTCTCCATCAATTTTTACAGTATATAATTTCTTCGGATGCTTATTTTGCTTTTTATAAAAAACGTTTGCTTATAGGGATGATGTCAGCTAAAAATCTTTTTATTTACAAGCATTAAGCTATAATTACTTATTTTTCTAACTTTACAAGTCAAGCAGTTAAACAGAATTATTAACTGTAACAATTAGTTAACCTGAGAAATACAATTTGTTTGCAATGCTTCAGCGGCATTTAGTTTCTTGGGGGAGGCGGAGAAGCATAATTGCTTGTAAGATTTCGGGCCATGATTCCTTATAAATTGGGTATTTAATAAGTCTATCTGACTGACAGGCATCACTGCACTGATCCACATGACTTGAATCTGCAATAATAAAAATAATGAAATTCTTTTGGGTAGTTAGCTAATGTAAGAACTCAATTGTGTAGGTATCTATATTTTCGCGTTTAGCCACTATCTACCTATCCAGTTCCAACTTCGACGAAATGAATACCCGGAAGTGTTATTCTGTCTTTGTAAATCCAAAATCAATTACAACACCTATAAAGCTATATTAGCTCTCTAAACAAAACTCCAAAATCCCTTCGTTTCCAAAAAATGCGCAATTCGCAACAATAGTAGCTAGCTATAGTTTCCAATAAAACGTCCGAATGGAGAAGGAAGGAAGGAACTGAAAGGAACGGGGCGTAGAGGGCCGAGTAGAACAGAAATAAGAGGAATGGACGCCGATGAAGAAAATATGGAGTTCAAAGCTTGTTTGAAGTGGAGGACTGGATGGAGGAAAAAATCAGTGGACCAAGTATGACCGGAAGTGGGGCTGGGACTTATTCAGATTCTTTATGGAGGGTTAAGATTGGTCAATTGGATTGTAATCAGGAGTATGATCGATGAAAGAAAGCGATCCGGGTGGATTGAAGGTAAGTACAGTACCTAAGCTAGAAATGTTCCGGCCCGGGCAAACCTTTCACCCTGTAGTTGAAAAAGCTCCAATATAAAGAACGGATATGGAAACAACATATTCTACAACATTGGTTTTTAATGCGTTGTTTGCATTTAAACACAAACACACCTGTTTATGGCAAAAAACTTAAACGTATTATTAGGGTTTTTTTGCAATTTAATTTGAATAATGCACAATTAAAGAATTCTTCTTGTCCTGTGCTTTAAAGTGCGTTTTTAAAATTTCATCCTGGAAAATCACGACTTGTTTAGGATCACTGCCAACTCTTCCGAAAAGTGAAAATATTTTACACGCTTATACACGACTAATTCTAAACAATATTCACGTTGAAATAATTTCTTTTGATTCAATACGATATACTAACCTGTAAAAAGTTGTCTATAAAACTTTGTAACTTTTGTTGGGAAGTTTGGATGTCTAAGCTCTGCTACATTAATTTAAATACTTTATGCAGCAACAAAAATATCTTTGATTGCATTGTTTACTGATGATTTATTAAATTCTAATTGCGAATTCTATCATTAATTTTAATCATGCTACAGCTTGTTCAAAATATGTAAAAAATGTTGAAAATTTAATAAAGCTGCAATAATCCTTTTGAAATATAAATAAAAAACGTAATATTACATTTGTAAGAATCTTTTAGGCAATTATTGTTTGTAGGTTTGTAAAGATATTTAATGTTAGCAAATTGCAATTTAGTTGGTAACATATTGTTGAACATGTTTACGCCAATACAATTTTGAGCAGCCTACGTGCGTGCGTGCGCTTTTCAAACTAACAACAGTTTACTATTCAGCATCAGTTGGGGCTACTATTATATTCCTGACACCGGCATAATGGCGCAGGTTCACTAAGAAATATCAAAGTCGTTTTCCATGATTTTCAATAATTTATCATCAATTCGTCAAATATATATTTCGTTTTTTTTAATTACAAGATTTAATACTACTTACTTATGCCATGACTAACTAGTTGTTGGTATGACATATAAAATGTAGAACAATGTTTGAATAATATATATGCTTAAAAAACCTATCCAAAATTTGCGTATTCACTTTGTTTTCAAAATAGATAGATTTTCATGACTGAAAACTGAAGAATATAAAGCTTCTTTTTGACGGAGTGTATTACTTAAAAGTAGTAGTAGAAAGTAGCTGCATATACGATACCACAAAAAATGTTTTTTCTTTGGCACATCGTGAGACAATCAAATTTGGTACAGCGTTGCACCATACATTCATTACGATTCTTAAAAAATGCTTGTATCCCTACAACCCATCACAATCGTATATACGCCCGCACGATTTTGCAAGTGTCCTTAGCAGAGATAGGAAAATACTTCTAAATTGTAATTGAAATACAAATTACAAATTACTTTCAAAAATGGAAAGTATTTCAATTACAAATTACAATTACTTTGATTTTTCCAAAAGTAATTCAATTACAAATTACAATTACTTTGATTTTTCTAAAAGTAATTCAATTACAAATTACAAAATACTTTTTGGACAAAAAAGTATTTGAAATACAATTACTCAAATACTTTTCAATTACTTCGTATCAGTAGTTTTAATTTACGAATAAGATTTCTGCACTGAGATATTAGCTTCTGTAGCGTTTTCAGAGACAATCTGTCTGTATACGCATGAGAACCACAAAACACATGACATTAACGCATATAATATTATCTATTTATCGTAATTATGCTTAAATGTTTGCGATTTTTCATAAGAACACAAATAATACTCAAACACATTTCAGGAAAAATATTTCAATTACAATATACCAAATACTTCTGATTTTTAAAAGTATTTCAATTACAATTACTCAATTACTTTGGTTTTGAAAAAGTAATTGAAATACAATTACTCAATTACTTTTATTTTGAAAATGTAATTGAAATACAAATACTCAATTACTGTAATTGTAATTGAAATTGTAATTAATTACAAATACAAATACGTATTTTCCAATCTCTGGTCCTTAGGTATGTGTACTTGTTTTGAAATCAAGTCTAATTGCTTTTTAAGCCTTTGTATAACGCAGAACGGAGCTTTTCGTTTGCAATATACAAGCTTTATAACTAAGTTATATTACGACTGCAATAACGGAAATAAAGCAAGTTAAAACCTGACACTGATTCACAATTTGAAGGGCTCAGTCAAATGGATATTATGCTCCCGTATGGATAAAAGATAATCCCATCTAACTGCAGAATGATTCAAACGGCGTTGTTTTTGCTTGAAAACATGGCTTCCACCACAAGTTTTTCCTTGTGGTATTTTATTGAGAAGTGAATAAGCTAACAAAATCCCGGCCCCAGCACCACTTAAGATAGGCCCGGCCTGGGCAAGGTCTTCCCTCAACGACCCTTGTAGCTTAGGCACTGGGTAAGTAAGGTAGAAAGGCGGAGGTGGTTGGCGACGTGGATGGATCTGCCGAGAAGTTTGGCTATGGTTAGTAATAAGTATGAGGAGATTTGGAAGAAGAAAAGAAAAAATGGATAGGAGGCTTGAGGAGATTTCTAGTAGGTGACAACTGGTGACGATAAAGAGAATGAAGTATTCTAAAAAATAAGATATTGAAGAAGACTTTTCCGGCGACTCTGAAAATAAAAAGAAAGAAAGAGTTCGAATGGAAGTGAAAATTGCAATGAATACTATGTCTAATGGGGAGGTGGAGGAGAAGACCAAAAATGATTAACTTGTTTCATGTTGAATTCACTACATTAAAGTTTCATGATTAAATTTCCAGCCTTCTGGAATAAATAAAAAGCTAAGTAACATATTAGGAACAGGAACTTAGCTAATGAATTTTGGGAATCCTGAAAAAAAGTAATTAAAAATATGGTTGACTCTAGGTTTACCACTTTGCTCTTTTTAAATGGAATGGAATGAGTTAAATATCAATCCCAGTTTGCTAGGGGAAATTCAACCACTTTTGTCATGATTCGTGGATGTTTAAATTGTTTCTGGAGTTGGTGGTTTAAATTTCACCTCCTACAAGGTTTGTTCACAGTCATTTTCACATGGACTAACTACAAAGTACAATTGGTACAAAGTGGTATGTATTATTTCACTTGTCTGCGGCATTGCCTTTGTATTAAAGTTGAATCAATCTAATTTTTACTAAAAACAAAATTATCTTCCAGTTTTCAAGTAGCAGTTATTAAGCTAGATATTTGCGCATTTTTATGCTACATCATAGAACTTCCTGTGGCAATAAATTTAATTTCAGGTTTCTTAATGCCACAAGTTACCAGACTTATTAAATGCAATTTAGTAGCTTCAATCTAAAAAATAAGCTCATAGTTTTACTTACAATTGCAATGTACAACACAACTTAATTTACGCTTTCAGAGGATACCAATTATTGCTTTTCTATTTCATTATTCATTATTTGGTGGTGTATTGTTATCTCAAAGTTTGTTGCAAACCCTCATACAAATCTTAATTTAAACTATCAATAAAATAATTTACAACACGCAAATCCTGATGAGGATGACTTAGACAACATGTCTACCCTTGTCGTTAAATGAGCCACAGTTTTGACTGATTAATTAGTCATCAGAATGGGATTGGAGGGGATGACGAGGCAGAGGAACTTGGAAGCTTCAAGCCATTGAGAGTTTATTCCAGACAGTAGACATGAGTCACGAGCAAACAGACAAGCTTGGTTAATGACAAGATAATCCACAGGCGTTTTGCCGTCGTCTCCATACCAATTCCTGCTTCGTCACCTTTATCAATGGCTGTTTGAGTGGGGCCTAACCAAATTAGGCGACTTTGTGGAGCCATTTTCTCAAAGATTTTCCTGGCAATTCCTTCCTCTACGTTATGGTCATCACTATGACGAGATCCTACATAGTTAAATCAAAGTTGGAGCTTGGCGGACCACCGGAAGCTGGACTATGCCACACTGGACCAAACTGGTATTTGACAGCGAAAGGTTTGCCGAGGATTAGATGAAGATGATTTAAATACCCTAGAATTGTCCAACGATTGTACTGACAAGATTAGATTGTAGATTTCTAAGCTGCTGGAAGCCTTCCTGATAACTTTCCATTTACAGACATGCAGTTTGACAAAAATGTTGTAATATATGTATTAAAATCTGCCTAAAAATCACATAGGCCTAACGCCAGCATTTAGACTCAGCTGCTCGGAAAGGATTTTTGAATCTTAAGATAAGGCGCATGCGCATCTTTAATCAACGCTGTTAATTTCAAAGAAAATATTTTTCCTCAGAAAATGTCAACTTGAGGTTTAAAATAATCTTTATACTTAGCTATCCTGTTTAAACATACAAAAACGATGAAAAACTAATGTAGCATGATTCTGTACTAACCAAGATGTTCGAGCTACTACACTTGACGAAAGAAATTTTTAAATGTCAGAAAGAATTTCTGATCCTTTGCCTACAGGATCGATTTCTATTAAGATAAATTTATACCTAGTTTCCAACAAAATGACACACGTAAGTATTAATCTTAATCTCTTTCTACTATCGTTATGCAGCCTTGTAAGCTTGTTATTCCAAAATGAACCAAAAATTCAACTGAAGCTCGGGTTTCCAATTAAATTAGTGACGGACAATACTACTAACTACACTATTGACGGGTTTAGCGGCTCAGACAAATGGTAAATGAGTGGCGACGAGCATTAGGCATTTAAAAGTTGTATTTTGTGAACTCGTCTTGTCTAAAGTAAATGTGATGATTTTTTGGGACTTGTTTCTCGTACATGCAAATTACCAAATGAATAATAAACCTGATGACAACGAAAAGAAGACCTATGCATTAATAAATGGCTTGCGTGCGGAAAAAACGTATTCAGGCCTGAAGGTTTTACAATTTTACATTTTTATAATTGTCAAAACCTTAAACTAGAACACAAAACCATAACTGGAGGAGGGAGGAGCAGAGAATTAAGTTGAGACAGCAGGCGCCACCTCAAGGAGGGAATTGGAGGGAGGAGATGAGTAGTTAAGAGGACTTGTTGATTGCAGGGGAAGAGGTGGGAATTATTGAAAGCACTAGTACAATTTTGTTAGAAGGAGAAAATGGAAGGACTTGGAATATGTGAGGAATGCATTGGATAATTGAAGATTGAATGGGTCGATTTCTCATACATGTTTATTGGATTGTTGGTAACTTTGTGGATAGGGACCAACCTGGTCCTACCAGACCTTCCAACTCTACTTCCCACTTTGGGAATCCCACACATCCGTTTCCTCCACTACTTAAATAACGAGGTTCTCCTCTAACCTCGACGGGTGGACCACCACTGAGGCCATATCCTGCTAGCAGGGCATGGATGGCCTCTACCTATTCGATTCTACCCCTTTACCTCTTTCGCCATACATTCCTCCCCATAACCGCCAAGCAATACCGTTCACGGAGGACACATGGTAAACTTAAAGGAGAGAAGCAGCATTTCTGTTGTAGACCCACTTGTCACTTGACCACAACCTCGATAAACTCCTCGCTACTTCCAGCTATATATACAACAGGAGTTCTGTCATGCTTCACATCAATTTATGGCACACCTGGCATACGGAATCTCGTAAATACATCTCCGTATCTAACAACAAGACTCTAAGTTTGAAGATAAATGATAACTCACGGATCATGCCATTTCGTTTTTTCATTCTCAGATATTTGTGTGTTCTCTCAAAACGTACAATATATTGCATAGTATGTAATTGGAAGTGAAAGTCTTGTGCATCAAGAACAAAAAACATTTTGTTTTATCAGTACGCCAAAATAAATTCACACTTGCTTTCTTGCATAAAATTTTCTATAGATTAGTTGTACGTAATTTGGCTAGCGATTCATTTACTAACTAATTAAATACAGTATTAAAAGTGTGCCTTGTCGCCAGTGTTTTCTAATTCTGACTAGACACTCTTCTACATCTACAAACTTAGATATCCCTCAAATTTGACATTTTCAATTATATATTAACCTTTTGGTTTAACAGTTGAGATTAACATTTAATTTCTGAAAGACGTCATGAATAAAAAGATGTCAAATACTATTGAAAGTTAAACGAATTGCGTATGAAATGTGCTTTAAAATAAAAGACCCAGAAATTATATTTTAGGAAATAAGCACAGGTCGACGCCAAATCAATAAAGGTTCATTTCCAGCAACTTATTGATAGATCCCAGGTAGGTTCCACTGGTTCAGGTTTCCTTTTAGGTTTCAGAAAGTGAAGTTCATATTGCAGCAAACAATCAAAAACTAAATAACGTCTGTATTAATGATAAAATCATTGCAAAATGCTTAAACTTAATTAAGAAATTTCTGGAAATTTAAGAAAAAACAATTTAGAAATTAGTCGACTCCTGGTTTACCACTAATAGCTTGGCTTCTTAAAAATGGAACGGAATGAGTTAAATAGAACTTCGCTAATGGAAATCCCGGTTCGGTCCCGGTCTTTGTGCGGAAAATTATAGTTTTCTTGTAAAACCGGAAACGGTTCGTTTCTTGTCGCTTCATGAAACGTTTTCTTTGTCTCATTGTCATTTTGTAATTTTCTGATTTCGAACCCGGAGTAGCCAGTTCAGTATAAATAAGGACATTGGCGTAGCCAGGGGGTAGGCACATGGGGCACGTGCCTACCCCAGACCTGGTACCTAATTGTTTGCAAGAATGCCAAACTCAAGTTTTAAACAAAGACAAACGAGCTTACAAGTCTAGAAAGAAACATTCTAAGCAACAAACGAGTGTAGTTGTGAAATATTAATTGATTTATCTACCGTTCATCATATTATATGCTGATAATGTACGAAATTCATAAGCAATTGCGAGGTAAGTTTTAACGGAGCAATTTGCGAAGTTTAATAATACACTCCCTTTATATCTGCAACTTAAAATGATGATAACATAGCATAAATCATTATTCGTAGCACCTAACCACTCATATGACACTGGGTGCTTTTTTGTGCTTCCGAGTTCGTTTGAAAAGGTTCATGAGAACAGTTTTACTAACATGGCACACAATAAACATGCAGAAGCTAAAATAATCAGTTCATCCTTGTACATCCAGATCATTGAAAAACCTGGATCCAAAGAACAGTATACAGAAATTATATGATACTTTTGGATACCTCCAAAACCTATTCAACCTACACAAGTGCAGACTTACAAAACAAAGTAGATTAGGTCATTGGAATTCTTGTTTTACACAAGAAAAAACGAAACACGATCAGCCTCAAACACATTTTCATTAAGCTAATTGAATATTTTTGCGTTTGCAAATTTAGCTTATTTGGCAAAATGTTTTGTCGGTGCATCCACAATGAATTTTAAACCCGTTTAAAGCCCTTATTAGCGAGATAAGTTAGAAGCTAACACAAACACTGTATTGATCATTGCATTATGTGCTTGTTTCATCAGCAGTAGTTGTGTCATTTCTTTCAGATCTGCAAATTAAAATCAAGCACTGAATAAAACCATTAAGGAAAGAAACATGAGAAAATTAGCCATTGTTTCTGAATTTTACAGAAGCTACACTTGTAAGCTAGCCGGCAAATGTTGCCGCGTAATTTTATTGCTTTAGTATTTACATGGTTTGCGTAAATTGTGTAAAATTAGCTGGATGGACGATGAAAGAACTGGACGCAAGCTTCCAATTTTCAAAACTATTAGAGGCAGTTTAGCTTACGCTTGAAAATATTGAAAAAGATTTGACCGGAGCACACAAAAAGTATAAAGATTTCACTCATTCAAATCAAAAAGCAAGTCATGCACTCATTTCAATGAGTTCCGACTTAAACCTGTTTTTGTTTCAAATGCGGAAGCAAATATGCTTCAACAAGGTAAATGCCATTACTTCAATTTCGTCGTAAATGCATCATAGTTAGTAAATTATAATATATCCACCCCATCAAGAAGACCCATCTAGTCGAGTAAAATGTCCAGCAAGATACTAAAGTTTGTAAAACGGCGTCAAAACATTGCTTCTTTCTTCACAGAATAAATTGTGAGTTGTAATAAATTCTGAAAATGCAGCATTACATCTTAACCAAAGCATGCGATTTTGAATAAATAATGTTTTTTGTTCCGATGACATTATACAAAGTTTGAAAGTCGTCGTCTCCCAGCAGTTGATCATGTTGGCCATTCACAAACTTTTAAAATTGTTTTGTAATCTTGTTACATATTGCTTCAGCAGAAACATTTCATGTAATGGCGCTGTAATGTTTATTTCGAGCTAGTTAGTAGTTCAGTATGGCCATGAGTGAGAACCGTCTCAGTGCGCTGGCGTTAATTTCTATGCGTTTTGTTATAATTGTAAGCCTAGAAGAAGTCTTGGTTGAGTTAAAAAAGCAGGTTGCAGAAGTCTTATGTCCGATTTTTGATCAATCAATTCTCGCAATATAAATAACGCTCTGTTGTATTGCACAAACAACATGTTTGTACAAGCTTTTAATTTGATGTGCAAGATTAGTAAACACGCAAATAATTCTTGGTTTTGCAATTTTATATTGTCACACAAAAATGCTTTTACCAAAGGCGTGCCCACCCCAGACTTACATCCTGGATACGCGCCTGCAGTAGACCAATCATCACCATACACTTTTCTGTGTGATTTGTGTTGCATATTGGTCTTTACTTTTGGCCTTACGAGGGCAAAATAAACCTGTTGCTGAACTAACCTGCACATTTGGCCATGACTCCAGAAGCAAATTTCTATAACGACTACATCAAAGCTGTGAAAAGTAAGGCACTCAAGGATAATTAAGAAGTGGTGTAATGTTAGTAAACTTTTTGCAAACTTTACCATTGATTTCCCTATTAAATTAAAATAACTGACTGAATTACCCGATGAAAACTAATGCACTATTGTAAAACAACGTTAGTTCAATTATTGCATTATTGCAATCACTTGCATTATTCAGCCATAGGCACGTAATTAAATTCGTTTTGCATATAAGGCATCTAGAGTTCTTCTCAAAATACTTGTCGCCGTGCAAAGGATTTCTCTTGTTTGGGGTAAGTGTGTTGACCATACCAAATTTAGTTTAAATTTATGGTAAATGTTATGTTTCATTACGAATCAAACTTCTGTTTTCAAAGCCTCTCTGAACCTGATCATTCCAAGATATCTGGGCAGGAGAGCTTTGCAGAGTAATTAGTAATCTTATTAACTTATGGTAGATTAACTTATGTCTGAAAATCGTAATTGGTATTGAAAACAAAAGCAAACTAATTAATTAATCTTGGTAACCAAGTTTTGTGATGTAAATACGAAAAGTAAAATTTCCCAATCTTCCTTCCCCCTTCTTTTCCTTCCCTCTCCTTTTCCATCCTTGTTCCCTTCCTTTCCTTTCTCTTCCTCCTTTTCTTCCCTCGTTCACCTTATTTCCCGTTCGCCTTTCTTCCCATTAACCTCTTTTACTTTTTCAAAATCCAGACAATCCCTAAAAATTTTGCAGCCGCCTTTGGCGGCTTCAAAATTTCCCGGTATCCCAGATACCCAGATACAAAGTTTTTTCCACCGACGCCTAAAATATAACTAGTGTTTGGATACGTAAAGCACAGTCGCAAGCATTCTAACAAAACCTTCGTTATAGCTAAGAATGCAATAATCCGACAATCCGAGAACCCCTTTTTGGTATTTCTCTAAGATACATAGAATAAACCAGATATTCACTTACTTTACGTGGTGGACTTATATATGTTCAAATAAACCCCAAACCAGAGAAGTATTTTACTGCGTAAAACTAAGCTTCACACTAAAAAGTTCTAAACAAAAAGACTTAAATCTTTTGGTGGAAATAATACAAATGTACCAAAAGGATAATATACCTATGTGAGAACTAATACAGAAGCTACCTGTTTGCGCCTAAACACCACAGAACGTTATTACTACTATTAGTAAGTAAAGTCGTATACACACCCACTGGTTAAAATATGTTTGCTTCAGTAATTCTTCACTCTAATTTTAAAAAATTTAAAATTAAACATGCTGCATATTATTGAGCTCTATTGCTTAATTGCATCGATTGATCTTCTAGTATACAGAATATCCAGAATATCCTTTCAGTCCTTGTGGAGTTATGCTGAAATGCTAGGTCTTCTCCTTATTAAGTTTACAGGGTGTATCTGACAAGACCTTTCGAAGTGTACCTATTTACTATTTATAATATTTACGGCCAGCAACCTCATCACTGGAACTGTGAAATACAATTGTACAATTTAAAAGTATTTTTTTTTGAAATTCACACACTTATAGAAAATTGTGTAAAACAGTAGACCTGATTTAGAAACAGTAGAAATGACTGATTTAGTGACAGAAATGCAAATAAATTAATGAAAATTTTTGAAATGGATTTGTTCATATTTATGAACTTTTTATGCATTTGAACGCCGGAAATTCTCCACTTACACTTTCTGGGATACTAGTGTTGTATAGATTCCTAAAGGTGTAAACAGCTATGAATACATTATAAACAATAATGAAAATAATTTCGTTTTAAAACGAGAAACTATACTTCTATTGATTTATACTCACAAGTACGCAGTTAATCTAACGTAACAACTGTGCATCAACAATTTTTAAATTCAAATCCTAAAGCACATGGCAAACAAATAAGCCAGTGAAAGCGGTGGAAATAGGCTAAACATTTTAATAGCAGCAATCATTGAAAGTAGCGTTTTGTCAGGTATGTTTGCCATTTTAAAAATAGTTAAACATACGACTTCAAACCATTTAAGTTCTGGATATTTGCCAAGCTGGTTCTTCCATAGAGGAACCAAATTCAAATTCATGAGTATTGTCTAAAATACATGTACCTGTACCGTACATGATGTACAGGACAAGTCCTGCATTTCGCAGAAACTTGGTTTGCGGGAACTAATCGAAGACTGGATTATTAGTCCAGATTTAAGTTTATCAGCACCAAAGAAGCCGAAATTCCCGCATATGGGTTTATCGAGACTTTAAAGCACTGTCAAGGATACCTGAAGCATTAAAAAAGGTAAGCAATGTGCATGGACCACACGGTATTCAAATGGTCGGTGATATAAAGTCTGAAAACTTTGGTTGTATTTTTCTGAAGAATCCTTTGGATGACAACCGTCCATTCAAATTTCCAGATCTCCTTTGGAAGCTTTTCAGGAGAAAGGTTCATCAGCAAATTTATACAGGCATGAGGATGCAAGTTATCCTCCCTCTCCTGAAGTGATTCTTACCCCAGACTTTCAATAATTAAGCTCCCAAGATTCTTGTGGTAATTCCATGCACAGCCATACAATTCCTCGCAATCCCTGCAGAGCTGAAACTACTGAAACTAGAGTGGCTCACTCTATGAGGAAGAACCACCATAACCGGAAGTCTCATTTCTTCCGGGGGACATACCACAGGCATTCCTCACATCTTCCAAATCCTTCCAGTTTCTCCTTCTAACAAAATTGTACTAGTGCTTACACTAATTACCAATTCCCACCTCGTCCCCTGCACTCAACAAGCACTCTACACTACTCATCTCCTTCCTCCAATTCCCTCCTTGAGGTGGCACCTGCTGTCTCAGCTTAATTATCGGCTCCTCCACTTTCCAGTTATGGTTTTGTGTTCTATTTTAAGGTTTTGACAATTGTAAAACCTTCACGCCTGAATAAGTATTTTCCGCACGCAAGCCTTTAAACAATGTATAGGTTCTAACTTGTCGTGATCAACAGGTTTTTTATCCATTTGAAAATTCGCATGTTCGAGAAACAAGTCCCAAAAAATCATCACGTTTACTCTAGACAAGGCGAGTTTACAAAATACACATTTTAAATGCCAAATGCTCATCGCCACTCATTGACCATTTGTCTGAGCCGCTAAACAAGTCAATAGTGTAGTTATTAGTATTCTACATTCCACATCACTAATTTAATTGGAAACCCGAGCTTCAGAATTTTTGCTTCATTTTGGAATAACAAACTTGCAAGACTGTATAACGAAAGTAGGAAGGGATTAAGATAGTTGCGTGTTTCATTTTGTTGGAAACTATAAATTTATCTTAATAGAAATCATTCCTGTAGGCAAAGGATTACGAATTCTTTCTGACATTTGAAAATTTCTTTCGTCGGGGGTATCTCAAACAGTTTTGGTTAGTACAGAATCATGCTGCATTACTTCTTAATCGTTTTTGTAGGTTTAATCAGGATAATTAAGCATAAAGAACATTGTAAACCTCAAGTTGACATTTTCTCAAAAACGTATGTCTTTTGAAATGCTTTGCTTCATGGTTAATAATAGCATGGATTTAAAGATGGAAGTGGGCATTACGTTACAGTTCAAATCTCCTTTCCGCACAGTTATATCTAAATGCTGGCGTTAGGCTTATGCAATTTTTAACCAGGTTTTAATATATATTTTTACAACCATTTTGTCAAACTGCATGTCTGTAAATAGAAAGTTAATAGGATGGCTGGAGGCAGGAGATGACGCGTCATGAAGAGGAGGTTATCGAAGTAGTGGTTAAAGTGGAGTCTGATACATGTCAAGTGGTTCAAAAACAGCCATGCTGCTTTCCATTTACTTTTATGTTTACCGGTAAAGGAGAACGCGATCCTTGCGCTGTTGCTTCTAGAAGAGGTGGAGGGCATGGCCGCGCTGGTGGTCAACCAGAGTGCAATCAAATTGGAGGCGGGCGGCGTACTCCTCCGTGAGGAGGATCGGTTCTTATGGCAGTGGAAGAAACGGGTCTGGGGCAAGTTAAGCAAGTTGGCCTGGTCCCCCTCCACCAAGGTTCCATTCTTCCAATAATCCTGTAGGGGTTTAGGCTATTAGCTCCCAAACCAACTAGCTTCGGTGGTCAGTTAGCTTCCTGACCCACTTGCTCCCAGACACATTAGCTCCGCGTGCCATTTGCTCCCAGGTAAATTTGCTCCCATAACCCCTAGCTCCCGGACCACTTGGCTCCCATGCCCACTTGCTCCCTGTTCCATTTGCTCCCAAACTATTTGCCCCCTTAGGACTTTAGCTCCCTTGCAATTTGCTCCCAACAATTTACTAAACAGTGCAAAGTCCTTGGGATACAAGTTACAATTTAAAATATAAACATTTCTAAGAACATAAAACCGTTAACCTTACGTTTCATAAAGTTAGTTAAGGCTTCATTTAAATTTTTTAAGGAATTATAGTATTAACCTACATAGCAATCTGCATATACATTCACAAACGTAGCAAAAGACATTCAAGCTAAATATATGAAATCTTGAAAACATCAGAGAGACAGTTTAAGGTTAAAGAGTGTTTTATGCTAATCAAGCAAACCAAAATTATATGATGCACAAAAAAGTTTGTTTCGTTTTACAACTAAAATTAAGGAATAATTTACTGCGAATGAGAAATTACATACGATACTGTTTTTGCACATTTGCTAAGATTAAAATCTAGATTACTCTGCAAATAGATTATACCTTATTACAGTTTCAACTTCTTATTCAGGCAAAACATTAGAAAATTTTTGTTAAACTTTATATAAAAAACAAAAATAAATGTCAAGGCCTTGGTCAATTAGAGTTATTTATTTTTGTTTTGTAATAACCTTTCAAACATTCCAACGAACAACAGTTTCAGTAACAATCTACATTCTTTTGCATAAAGTATACTTCTGTTGATGAATTAAATAATCAGACAATGTTTGCATTCAATTTCATAATGCAGGTATTTGTTAAATAGTGGTTTTAAATTTAAAAAAGAATCAAACCAAACTAAACGTTTAATAAAATTAAATTTAAAATCACGTAAATCAAATATAATCAACCATAAAATAATTTTCCATTAAATTTTTTGTTCGTAGAAAATGTAATTAAGTATATTTATAACGGTGAAAACTACAAAAACTTGTTAAAAATATCTAATAGCATTGTCTGACAAGTAATTTTCTGATAACGATATGTCATTAAACTTAAATTAAACGATAAGTTTTAAGAACAGAGAAAACAAAAAACAGACAATTTGTATAGTATATTAAAATCTGGCACGTGGCAACGTTGTGCTAACACGTTTCAATTAATCCAGCATTGAACTCAATCAAAGAGCAGGAAGCTATGTTGAGTATACGCTAAGTACTTTTTATGTACTGTATGGTAAATAAGTTAATAATTTACGTGTTTTTGAAAGTATTACGGTTTACATGCGTAACCGCACATCAAGCTAATATTGTAAGCTTATTTGATTTAACTCTGCTAGCTGCTATATCTTAGAGTTCTAGCACTTTATCACTTGCAATGAAGTCAAGAATAAGCTGTATATCAATTTTCCTTTATTTTTATATTACGCTATTAGTTGAACTCACTACAGGTACAACTTTGCTTGATCCAGAGTCATTGCATAAATCGAACTCCAGTTTGCGCAAATATTTAAGAATTGCCGATCCTACCAGCAGGGAACTAGTCGGTCCAATCAGAAATTTTAACATAATTATTGAAACATTATCAAATAAATCAGCGCTAATACTTATTAATAACTTTGAAGGAGTTGATTTTGAAGAACCTCAATTACCCATTTTGATCAAACAACCAAAACCAATGGTGGTTGTGCCAGACTCAGTGTCAGCATATTTTTTTGGCTGGCTAACTGAGTACAGACAAGTTGTCTGGGTTCCAGGAAATCGAAAAAACTGCAGTGTATTTTGTAAAAAGCCGGAAAAACTTGGCCAAATTTCAAAACGTTTGGACATCTCAATGTACCAAAATTGTTTAAGCATTGAATACTTTAATTTTGCTGCCTTAAGCAAACCTTGGAATGGGGAAGTACACTTTATGATAAATCCTGCATCTACCTATCTAAAAGAATCAGTTCAGTTAAGCTCTGTTTTACAGCGCCATGAACACCCTTTTAACAATATTGGCACTCCGTCTGCAACAAAACTTTTTGTATTTGTTTCAACCAGCGTTGATCTAAAGCAGGCAAGCTGGGAAACACAAACATGGAGAATAGCCATGCTAAACGAGCTAAGACACAAGATTTCCTCTCATAGCGTCTTTTTTTATCTGCAAGTATGCTATGAGACACGGAACGTACAGAGACTTATGTTGATACCAATTGATCTGACGATTGAAGACTTACCTACTGCATACAATTTAGCAATTCTCAATGATTCTACAAATGATATTCGAAACCACGTAAAGAACTTGTTGGCATTAATTCCTATGTATTGGGATGGAATAACTGTGTCACTTTTTTATGGAAATAAGGTATCTAGTAAAACCTTTCTTGCTCTTAAGAAGTGCACACTAAATTCCGTAATGGTCTTGCATGGCCGCAAAGCTATGTCGGATGATCGCAAAATGAAGATTTACTACTTTTATGCAAGTGTCATTCAGAACTTACTTGGAAATTACACATACAAGATTGCAGAAAAATACTGCAGTAATGGCGTACGCATAGCAAAACCTGATAAATTGTTACCAACAATGGAAATAAATTTATACAAAGTAACAGAAGATACCGGACATATAAAGACGGCTTTATTATTTTCCGGTTTTGCTAAGCAGTTTCGCCTTTATGCATGCGGAGAGCGGGGAAAAAGTATACTGCCATTTTCCGAGTTGGTAAATGTATACGACATGTATGTCTGGCTATGCGTTTGCCTTGTTTTAGTTGTACTTACCACCTTTTTTGTTAAGATGGTTCAGCAAGAGGACAGAAAATCAAGCACCGATAATTCAAAAGTTTCGTATTATTTTTTGGCGCTAACCAAGGTACTTCTTGAGCAGGGCGATCCTTTTAGTTATAATATAACTAAGGTGTTACCACCCCGATGGATAATTGCAACAGTGCTCCTATCCGCTCTGGTTTTAAGCAATGCGTACAAAAACACAAATGTGTATAACATGATCACACCAAGAAAAACTCTGCTTTACGAAACATTCCAGCAGCTCAAAAACGACAACTTTACAATTTACACAAAAGCATCCAAGCCCCATTTGAGTTTGGACTTTGTTAAGCTTTTGTTTTCATGGCCTGAATATGTGAATTTTCCAAAGCTACCAAACCACACTGCATCATCTCGATTTAACACTTTATCAGTAACGTCTGAGGTTTACGATTTGTTTTTTCAAAGACAAAATGGAGACTTGAATCAAATGTATGCAATACGCAACATCTGTTTGCTCACGTCTCTACATCCGGAGGTAGCACCGCTGTTGGATAAACTGGAACGCGCAAGAATGAATTATGAACTAGAGTTACTTTTTGGAAATGCTTCGGAAGAACAGTTATCAAACATGTGGAAATCATTTGATCAAAATGAAGACAATTTACTTATGCAGGCGTTAGGTCGTTGTAAAAAAATCGCATTATTTCTTTCTGAAAAGCATGCTATTAACTATTTAACGCACTCAGAAATATTCAAAAACGGTTTGTTTTCTACAGGAACGGAAATATTTGGTGGGATTGCATTGGGAATCGAAATTAGAGGAATAGTTTCGCCAAATTTATTTCGGAGAGTTGCATACTATCAGCAATCAGGTTTGATTGAATGGTGGCCAAAATTTCTTGCTGGAGGAAACAGATCACTTGATACTCTAAATAGTAATCCAACCAGTGCTAAAATGACGGGCAACGTTTTAGTTATATTTGTATTACTGCTGGGTGGATGGATTGCTGGTTTGGTATGGTTTACTATAGAAAACAAACACATTGTCTGCAAATTTATAACACATGGTGGTACGTTGCTTTATATAAACATTGGAGTAATAATGTACAGCTGTTTGCTGGGTCTACGAAAAGTCCAGATACACAATGCCTTGCAATTTGATTTGAAACGAATTGAAAGGTGGCGCATTCTTAGAAAACAGAGGAAGCACAATATACGTTGCCCCAAAGCTCCCAAATGGTATATCCCGTCATAAAGATTTAGCATAAGACTTCGTTTATTTATGAAAAGTCAGATGCGCTATGCAATCTACAAACATTGACGCAAATTTCGGCACTTATCTAAGAAACTACGTTCAAATGAAAAGATTTTTAGATACAACTATAAAATTTACAAATACTGAAGGTATTTCTCTGAATATTCTAATTCAGTCAGGGATCAAGGGGTCTATTTAGACCCGTAAGTGTCTATGTAGACCCTTTCCGAAAGGGTCTATATAGTCCGTTATGAAGGTCTATATAGACCCTTTTAAAAAAAAGTTGCAATTTTTTGGATTTTCTCGAACATGAAAATCTACAAAATTTTTGGTTAGTGTAAAAAGTGTTTAAAATCGTCATTTTGAGCTTTTGGATTCGTTTTAATAAATTTTTTGTTAAAAAATAATTGGTATCATAATAGCTGGTAGTATGGATTTACTGGACGAATTTTTCACGAAATGACAATAGTCTTCTTGCCAGATAGATTATATTTGGCATTGAGCATGTATATCTAATTTGTTATATCAATTGCTTTTATAATTGCATGATGTATATCCCAACTCATTATCATGTTCAACTTAAAAAACTAAACTCGTTATCTCATCACGCAATCCCAATCCCATAGTGGTCTCAGAAAACCCAATTTTGTATTATATCAAGTTTTACAAAGACGAGAATATTTTACTTCTCTGATATAAGTCAAATCCTTCTATACTATATTTCTGAAAAGGGCGATTCAAGTAGAAAATGTGTTGACGTCAGCGGCAGCCAAAGTTTATTTGATCCCAAGTTTCTTAGTGGTATTTTAACAATCATAGGTTTTGCCACTAAAATTCAGTCCATAAGGAATAAAAAAAATTGTGTCGTTGCAGTACAGTGTATCAAGTTTGTTTAGTTGCTAAACTAGTACGTACATTGTACATTACCTGAAATTTGCATTGTTCAGCGCATTCTACATACCATTGCTACGTATGGCGTAATGCAACGATCGGTTAGTTAACTAAGTTTAACTGGGTTCAAATATGTATAAATTTAATCACTAAAATATAGGTATCTTCTTCAAATTTCATGAAATGAAAATTCGTAACAACTGTGAATTGGTTATTTGTAGAACAAAAAGTTTCCTGCCTTTAGTACTTTAAAATATTTTCAAAATTTAAATTTCTATCGTAGTTCTTTCAACACAAATAATAAAACTATCCATATAACCTTGTCTACCCATAGCTTTACTAACTAACGAAAAAGAAATTAAAAATATATCGATCGATTAGTCTTACTATTACGCTATTTAGTTTATTGATTGTCATATAATATAATTTACAATCAACTTCAAACGACGTATAGTCTAACCTCACATTTTATATTCTAATAGAAAATACCAGTACTTTTACCTTTAACGGTTACCCAGTCAAAATGTTTCTCAAATTATTGATATTTCTAAAAGTTTTTGTGAGCTTTTCTGGGGACGCTGCCGGCCGCAAGATTGAGTTGAAGAGCTATATGCTTCCTAATAAGGTGGTTAGTCGAACTAACATGTTTTGTAACTGCACAATACACTTTATGAACTACAAGCGCAGAGAATTTGACGGTAGCTTGCTGATTGAACCGATAATTTTAACAAGCTTTTTTGCAGTGGAAGAATCAATGACTGCAATGTATCCTACAGAAATAAACACTACAAACTACAAAGACTACAATTTTACATACTACATGAACTCTATTATAAATACAGTAAAAATGGGTAGGAAAAACTCGCGATGCCAAGCCGACTTGTATGTGCATCCTCCAACAGCAGATGAAAACGTAGGGTTTTATTTTTGGACAAAAAGTGGATTAGAAATGAAAACGTTGTACACCAACTACGAGAGGAATACTTGGATGACCCGAAACTGGCGATATGGATATCTGGATACTGTAACTAAATACTTTGTTCTCATACATGACTTTGCAACTGAAACGTCCTCAGTACTTGAACACATTGATGCATGGAGCACGGGCACATGGGGCGTTTTTGACGTTTTCACAACCACATACACCACATTTGTGTGGGGAACCAATCCCAGCTATCCGGATCCCTCTTTGCTATATTCTCATTTTGACAATCTTTGCAAACCATATTCCCTTTATTTATTAGATGAAACTTCACTGAGTGCTTCTCGTTTTCCCAAACTCTTAGCAGAAATCCGGCATCGAAGCCACATGGTTCCAAAAGTTTCTGTTTTGTTATATTCCGACATTCCAGTAAACTACCAGGAACTTAAAATTTACAGCACTCAAAGTGGTATAATAGCCCAGCTAATGAAATCAATGGCTGTTAGCAATATTCAAGGAATTTACATGCATTTGGATACCCACATGTTATACAGTATAGTAGGAGCAAATACGTCCATAGAATTTACTAACGAATTTGACGAGAGACGGTGGCAGTATATACCGATAAACATTAGTATGTGCCCGGATAATCCTGTGGTTTACGGTCCACATTTGCGTTTAGGATTTTACAGAAAATCTTCAGTGCACATAGCCGAACTTCCTTATTTTAGCATGGCGTTTAGTAAAAACAGATTAAGGTTTATTGCATGTCATTTGGAGGAATCATCGTGGATTGTTAGAGTCATTGAACTTATTTCCCCGTTTGATGCTATGGTATGGTTACTACTATTAATTATCGCAGTGCTTTTGTCATGGGCAATGAAGCGTATCCTTAACTGGAGAACAGGATTTTTCAAAATTTGTTTTGATCTTTACTCAGCATTTTTAGATCAGTCCTGCTCCTTGTTTTATTTTTCTACGATTAACAAGACATCTAGTTTCCGTTATCTTTTAGGTGCAATTCCACTAGTGCAGATTTTAATAAGCAATTTGTACAAAGGTGAAAACATAACAAATATGAGTGTTAAGCCACCACCTACTCGATTCGATAGTTTTGATACTTTAGTGGAGTATGGATTCAATGTTTACACATTTCCTATCTCAATTAACAGTTCGCATTTTAACATTTACGGTGTATTGGATTATAAGGATTACGTCAAAGAGAGTGAGCACGAAGCGTTTCCGATTGTATCACATTTTTGGTGGTGGATTATGATTCGTTCAACTATTTGGCATAGATTGAGTGATATGTATGATAGACTTTCTAGACAAACAGTTTACTATTTAAAAAACACTAAACTGTTTCCAGAATGGGAACAAAAACTATTTGATGGGCGACAACTAATGAAACCTTACATGGAAAAGTGCAACAAGACGGCTGTTCTTCTCGAGGAAAGTGCAGCAGTTGTTAACTTTACTGCCTTAAGCAAGGAAAGCAAACCAGTTTTTCTTGGAAAGGACATACTTTATGAAATTTACAATGGCTACCAATTGCATGGTATGTTTCCAGATTATCTCGTGCAACGAATGAAGCTTATTTCTCAAACTGGAATAACTGTTTGGTGGAAGCAATTTGTAGACAGTACGCTTGTGCTGATTACTCATACTAGATATAAAGTTAAGGGGGCCAGTGCTGGCAGAACTAGTGCAACCGACAATACAAGCGTTTACCTTCTGTCTCTACTTCTTGCGTCTGGTCTTGCCGCAGCAATCTTAATATTTTTCGGTGAAAATCTCAAATTTGTATTCAAAATATTTGTTCAAACAACCATCAAAATTTGGAATGTGCTTAAAATTATTTTAAGGTCTGCAAGGTTTAAGATGTTTGTTTATATCTCAAAGCTTTCTAACCACTTTAAGATATGTGGTTGACTACGAATGATAGAAATGATCCTTAAAACACTTTAGTTTGTGCTAAATAAATAAGGACCTTTGTAAAAAAAACTTTTCAAATGTATTTCTTAGGTGATTAATGAGTGACTTTAATGAATTGAGCAACCAATAAATAAAACTCACGGATTTACAACAAGATATAAAATATTAGAAGCACTAAAAATGTTACCAAACTCGCAGTTTTAAATCAAACCTATCATTTGATATTAGCATATTTTTTAGTTAATCAAAAATTGTCGACCTAAACATTTTAACTTCATGTTCACGTCTAAATATTCCAGCAATAAAATATTTCAGCAACATTCAGCATTATTAAGCAATAAAAAATATCAGCAATAATTTTGCTAATTGTATGATATATTTTGTTTGGAAGCTGATTTGATTTTAATTTTGAATGACTAAATCTCATACCCGCCTGCACATCAATTAACATGCTGCTGACGCTTTTCCCTTTTTTAAGTTGAAATTCGCATTTCCTTACTAATGTACCACTGATTTGGTGAAAGCAAAGCGAAGCAAAGCAAATTATACGGAATAGAAAATCATGTCATGCTCTTTGCTGGTTTTCCATACTTTATCCCAGTTGTATTAATAGGTAGTGTATGTGAAACTGGAATTCCATAAAATTAAAAAGTATTATTAAAATGAAGGGTGACCGTCACTTTCATCGAAATCTTTTCATCGACATTTTCTCATGAGATTTCGATGAAACGATTACGATTAAAAGTCCGGGAATCATTACCATTACGAAGTTTGCAAACAATATCCTTTTTAAAAATAAGGTTTTTAGATCGCTAATTGTATATAAATGCACATTATGAATTTCAATTGATTGGACAATGTTTTTGCATTTCTTTGTTCGTGCTGAAATAATTCAAAGTAAAAAGCTTTAGTTCGTTAGCGTGCATTTATGTCTCAACGGTTATCAATAAAAGATTTTATTATAAGCAAAAAACAAATTTTTAATGGCATAAAAGATTTTAAACAATCCAAAATTGCAATTTGCACACAAAAAGCTCTTCCTTAATTTTTATGTACTAGTTGCATTCCAGTTTTAAGAAAATTAATTCTTAAGCGGATTTTCATATTAAGTAGGTTAATATGATGAAGAAAATGAGTTGGAAACGATTTTTTAGTTGCAGAGTTTTTATATCACGACGAGCCATGATTTGCTACCTTGCAGTAGCTGCTTTATTTCTGATGATCTTCATTTGGCTAACGTTTCTCTTAGTTTTTGTACTTTGTTCAGTGATTCTTTTGTTAAAATCTGTTGATTGCTCTTTCTCTGCTCATCAGTAGTTAGTAGTTTTAGTTTATATACTTATAATAATTTTGTGTACAATATAATGAATGACATTATGGCTTAGTTGGTTAAGAATACGATAATTTACTTAATTGTTACATCCAATCTCTTACGAAAGTTTAAATATTTATAATTTACATTTTTGCGAAAGACAGACTTCAAAGCCTTCACAATTTAAGCAATTATCTTTTTGTTTATTTAGTAAAATATGCAATAAAAATGGCAGGTAGACGATCACTCTGTTGTCATGGAAAATAAATGAAAACTAAGAGCTTTGTGTTAGCATGACTATTATGAGACGAAATTTGCTTTTCAGTCACTCAAACTGAATTTGAAAAGTTACACTCCAAAATTCCCCTCCATCATTAAGAAAACATTATTGTAAGAGGATTTAACCACGACACAGATCCAAGTAAATTGGATACCACCGGAACTTAATTGTCATTTCAACATATTGAGACTTTCGTATCACTTGCGGTAGGTGACTTGCCAAATGACCAAATGAATAAAATGATGTTCATTCGACCATGTCAACTACTACTTCTGAAACAAATTCGATGTGTTCATCTGTTGCACAACGACATCGTCTCATTTTATGCAACAGCTCCACTCCAGTTTTTATAAACACAAAGCAAAGCAAGCATTGCAAGAAGACTTTTCAGAGATTATAAAAAAAACAGTTTTCCGAGAAGATAAAGACCAACCTAGTAATTAGTAAATACCCTGCCTACCAGGGAAATTTGGTAAGGCGTCAAATTTTTTGAAACTTGAAGCTATGACAAAATCATAGCATTTGTTTCACTAAAATGTCCAGCGAAAGTTCCCTTTTCTTTATTATCCATCTAGAAACCCGATGTGAAGAAGAAGGGTGGCATTTGTACTGAGCCATTTCAACAACGCGAATATTGTCCAAACCTCTTTAGTTACAACCTAATTGAATACCCGCGATTTAGCCAATTTCAGCTATAATCAAAATTTCTCTTGCCTTTTTATATGAATTTTCTGCATGCGCCAAAACCGCTGTTGCTACAAGTTCACTTTGTATTCAGTTCCAAAATGGACCATCAATGAAACCAATTCCAATGTTGTTTGAATAAAAACTTTTACTGTTTATAATAAATATTTTTTTACATCAAAACTTGTTCTTTATCCCACTTAAGTTGAAATGCTGTTTCCATTTTCCCCGTGAGAAAACTGAGGACTATACTTTCAAACCATGATCGGTGTTAAGGAAGATGCGGTGAAGGCTTTGACTGGTGGGGTGCTTATCGGGCCGCGAGAAGATTACCGGTGCACACCAAGCCAACGTTCTTAAGGATTACGGGTCCGTTAAAAGTGAGACCCTTAACACGAAAAGCATCCTAGCTGCAACTGTTCAGATTCTGAACTTCAGAAGTAAAGCCGTTTCCCCGAATAGAAATTGACGAAAGTCAAATAGAGAGTAGTACAAAAGCCTCTTAAGCCCTGGAAATGTACCCGATTTAATGGTGGTCATAGGTCTTGAACTGGGTTTCGTTTGAAGACGCCTATGCGCCAAGGTCTTTGCTGTGAAGTTGTGGGCGCTGGAATTGACGGGCAGATTGCAAAAAATTTCTGCGAATATTGACCACGTAAGGTTGAAAGTATAAGTTGAGGACAAAAGTGGCAGAAGTCAGGAAGGAGGGGGTTCGTGTCCAGGTCAGTTTGGAGTACGTTAAGGACCCGGGGAAACAAAGGATTTCAATTGCCAGGTCCTTGCGTTGGTCTGCATTGGAGGAGGACCTTACATAGAGGACTCGCAAAAAATGTGTTGCAATTTGAAAATTTACATGTATTTTCCCATTTCAAATTTAAAAATTATGCAAAAATTGTGCGTCCCATAACTCTTCCCGCCGACGCTAGGTGTAAAAGTGAAAAATATGGGGTTATATAACTTGACTCCCTCTTTCGAATGAGCGCTTACTGGGTTGCACCAACGGTCGGTTGTCAAAAAATATAACGAGTCAAAATTTTGGCGTTTTTTAGCCGGAAATTCCAAATATTTCGTGCCCTTGACCAGTTGGAAACATGAAAATTAGTATATATAGGTTTTAAATAGTGGTAAATTTAATGGAGCGAACGGTTTTTAATTTTGACGTAACAGTGAGGAGTTTTCAAATTTCTCCAAGGTCAAGAGGGCAAACGTTTGTCAAATTGGACCTCCATGTGTCAAGACAAATTGAATGATATACTATGAGGTAGGGGTTAGTTGCCATAACTAAACAAAAACACGGATCCGGGAAAAGGGAGTAAGAAGGTCTGATCCGTATCCACAAAGTTACCAACCTTTCAACTGGGAAAACTGTAGAAAATGGTCCTATTCAGCTTTCCAATTTTTGTGTGAGTGGTTCTCCCCTATTACTCCGGGGAAAAAGAGGTAGGCTTTTTTGCAAAAATTGCTGGAAACTACAGTCTACTATTCATACTCCCCATTGGAATTAACGCAAAAATCTAGTGCTTATATTCCCAGCTACAGCAAAAAGAAAAGGGTGCGGCATGATTACAATCCCTCACCACCATGCAAACTAAGAGTGGTGGAATGGTAACCAGCGGGGTACCTTCATACGCCGGAGATGGAAGAAGTGGCTACTTGAACCAACGCACTTTTGTAGCAATTTGCGCGGGTAAATTTCAAAGTAGGTACACTAGGATATGATTTTAAATAATTTACGATATTACATTCGGATATAAATAAAGCCACAAACTAATCTACTGAAGAAACCAAAGCGCTTTATAAATTATTTTACAAACATGGAGTGCAACTGTAGAATAAAAATCAGAATGAGAGGTTTTGTCACTTTATTTTTTTTAAACTAACACAATGACAGCAGAAGATTGAATCAGTTATTCTGAGCTTATCAATTTTCTTATTTACTGGTATATAATGCATGTGTAATGAAACATGAATGCATATTACGCATTCACCCAGCGTGTCTATATAGACAGGTTAGGCGTTTATTTAGACACGTAGAAACGTTTTTTTGAAGAATTTGAACGCCGAAAATGCTGCATTTGCACTTGCTGGGGTGTTCCCAACGTACAGATGATGGGTAGCCATTAACGGGTCATAGTATTTGGTTGGTTAAGAAGTGTATGCTCTACAGTATTTGGTTCAAAATCCCAAAATTGAATCCCACATAAACTAGAACTGAATGTTTTGAAGATTTTAAGGTGCCTTTAAAAGATAGATGACAAAATAGAAAATCGTTCACCTTCTGAACCACTTTGTGACAAGTGCAGTTAAGGCCCACATGTCTACATGGACATGCTGGGTGTCTACTTAGACACGTAAGAAAAACTATTTTATTTTATTCGCGTGTCTATATGCGTCACCTAGCGTCATGCTTACAGTTTAAAATTCCTTTTAATTTCCCTGTAGATTCACACCAGAGTTCCATTTAACGCCAGAGTTTTCAAGTACAATTCCTTAGTATATATCAAAAACCTGATTTTCTGTCAATTTTTGAGCAAAATCTGCAGGAATCTTTTTGAAATATCAAAATTCGAAGACAAAATAATTTTAAATTCTTTACGAATCTCAAGTCGTAAATTTTTCCCCAAGTGATATATCATATTATCAAGTACACTTTTGTGAATCTACAAGGAAATTAAAAAGAAATTTTAACTGTAAGCATGACGCTAGGTGTCTATATAGACACGCGAATAAAATAAAATAGTTTTTCTTACGCGTCTAAGTAGACACCCAGCGTGTCTATATACACACGTTTTTACGTGTCTAAATAGACATTTAACGTGTCTAAATAGACACATGGGCCTTAACTGCACTTGTCACAAAGTGGTTCAGAAGGTGAACGATTTTCTATTTTCACATCTATCTTTTAAAGCCACCTTAAAATCTTCAAAACATTCAGTTCTAGTTTGTGTGGGATTCGATTTTGGGATTTTGAACTGATTGCGGTAAAGCATACACTACTTAACCAACGAGCAGTTAATGGCTACACATCATCTGTACATTAGGAAAACCCCAGCAAGTGCTAACTCAGCATTTTCGGCGTACAAATTCTTCAAAAAAATCATAATACATAATTAATTAATCCCTTTTAACAAATAATCATTCATTTATATGCTATTCTGTCACCAAACCAGTCCATGTAGCTTCACTTTTTTACACAATGCATTTACTATTGTATCAATTTTAAACAACAATGGATTTAAATTTTATGATTGTATTTCAGCCTAACAGATGCGGTGAAACGGTTTTTGCTGTGTATATTATAAAAAGTAAATCTGTATACTTCCAATGGTCTTGCAAGCTGTATTCCGTTAATTACCGGAATACAATAATTGCCATGACTGGATTCGATGGGTAGACTATTAAATAGCTGTTCAAACAGTTCAGGAAATTGCTAGCGTATATCCTCAGGTAAAATATTCAGACACAAAATTTAGGGATACCAATGAATGAATTCTTTTGTATTATTTTAGAATGATCCGCGTTCAAAAATGCCGAAAGTACCCTCGCAGTAATTACATGTTATGCAGCCACTTATTATATATAGTAATGTAATCCATGACTTCCATATTCATTTCTTAACAATACATAGTTATCTGAGACTTCCAAAATTCAGTTTTTGAGGTAGAGAAACCTACCTGTGTTGATAAGAATTTTCAGTATAAACATGAAAGCGTAGTCTTTTTCAAAATATAAAACAGGATAAGTTTACTTAGAAACAACTGTTTCACTTATTCTAAAAAATATTTCCACTATTTTGCAAGGGGCTCATTTCTTTTTCCCCAATCCTTCAGGTTTTCACATTCATTCCAATATTTACATTTCAGGTGGAACATCAAGAGAAAGTCGCTTACTCTTTTACCACTCGTGCATTTCATTAAATTCCAAAATAAACCAGAATCGCAACTAAATCCGGGATTGATAAGTAAATCGGGATATTAGGCTATTTTGCATATTAAGTCGGCAGCATTCGGGTTTTCGGTGATAAGAATGAACCATTCTATTTGGCTAGGTTAAACACAATACTACAATCAACTACTTCGATTCCCTTCTTCTTCCCCGCCAATTTCTTTTTGCTTTATTAACCGACCATACCACAACCTTCGTCACCTCCAACACATTCAGGTCCTTTAGAATCTTAGTATGTTTTGCTTCCGGTTATTCAGTTCCCTATTCCGAGCACTCATTCCCCAGGCCATCTTATTAAACCTCGCCTCTTGCATTTCAATTTGAAATGGGCATGTAATTTCTCGTCCCTAGAAAATCTGAATTTTTAAACTTATTTTTTGTTCTTTTATCCAACCCCGAAAAAAAAGAATATTCATTTATCCCAAAATGATTTTCCAGGGATAAAGTAATATTTTCATTTAGGGATGAATAATTTTTCCGAAAATTCAGTATACTAATATAGGTATATGTACCAAAAATGCATGCATTCCTAATGTGGTCATTCTGCACTAAAAGCCATTGTCATATTTAGTCAGGTATTATTATTCAGTGATTCAATCGGTTATCTTCCAAAAACGCAACTGAAATCAACTAGAATGAATACAAGGGAATCTGTGAATGACTGTAAGCTTATTGAGCTTTCTGCTAAATGGATAATTGTTTAATGGAAAATGGTCATAATTCCCGAAGAAACTTTATTACTAGACTGAAATGAAAATGAAACTTAGAGATTCAAAACGGTGACGTAGTTGATTTTTACTGCCCTAAAAGTAGGCACTGCACTAGAAAGTTGTAGAATAGGAATAAAAATAATTCTAATGGAGTTGGAAACTTTCTTTCTAATCACCTTCACCACATTAATCATCTTAAATTTCTTTAGGTTAACTGACGGGCAAAACAAGAACATCGAACAAAATGTTATTAATTTGCAGTTTTATTTATTATAGCGAAACGCGATAAACAGATATTTCATGGTCTTGCTACATCCCTTCCCGCATAATTTCAGGTCAATAAGGTAACTTGGTAAAATGCACGCGATGTAATAACTGTTCGTGTAAATAAAAATGATAATTCATTGGAAAGTTTAGGTGCAAAAGAGGATCAAGTCGTCTGAAGAAATTTATGGAAGCTTAGGTTAAATAGTAAGCAGAATTCTTGTTTGATTTACAAATTCTAAGATATTATATTTAGAAACCGGAATAATTGTTTATCACCCGGAAAATCATCTTGGGATAAATGAATATTCTTTTTTTCCGACTTTGGATAAAAGAATGAATTTTTAGTGGATAAAAGTTGTTTTTATGACGCCTGACAAAAATTTTGCCTTTGAAATTTTCAAATTGTCAGCTTTTGTCTCCAACTATTTTTCCTTGCTCTCCAACAGGCTCCACTGGTCCCTTAATTCTTCATCATCCTTCCACTTCCTTTGCAACTCCTCAAGATTGATCGATGCCATCGATTATCGATGGCATGCTATAACTTCAATTAGCGGAATAAAAAAAGCTTGAGTTGAAACGATACTAAAGGACTTTCATTTTAAAAATTAGCATTTGAAGTATTTAAACGCCAGAATGTGATACGTGCATATGATGGACAAATCTAATTGATTAGATGCAAATGTCTTTTTATTGTTTTGTTGGACCACTAAAGTCAGAATTATCTCATTGTGAAAGAATTCAACACATATACATTTTACCAAAACCATGTTTCCTTGCCATACTTACAAGCGTGGCAAATGGCAAAAATATCCAGTTATTTTAAACGTTCAATTCAGTTTACCTAGTCAAACGTTTTCTGTAATTAGAAGTTAGCAATCACGATACGTTTTGAAAATAAGGATTTAAAGCGCAAATTGTACAATTTAGAAATTTTGAATTTCAATTGATGGAACAAAGTCAATCATTTTTCATTTTTTTGTACATGCTGGAATGATTCAAAGTGAATAATCTGTAACTTGTTACTATGCATTTAGGTCTTAACGGCATTAGAAAAATATTTTCATAAAAATAAACAAATTTTTAATTAGCACAGAAGCTTTAAAACAATTTAACATTGCATATGTGCACACAGAAAGCTCATTCTTAATTCTTATGTAATAGTTGCATTCCAGCTCTGTTCCAGCAAGGTTATTTTCGTCTTGGAATTAGCTGTTGGTGGTATAAGCCGTGGGGTTCTGGGAAAACGGGCTCACCAGTTTTGCTGTCCCAATTTATCTTTTCAATGCGAGCGGTTTTGATAGCATCCGGATGTGGGGAGTCTGTTGCGTGATACATCATCCAAGTTTCACTTTGATCTACAGAGTACAAATTATGATTATTTTCTGCACGTAAGTGAAAGTCACAATGATTACCCATGGTACCTGGTGAAACAGTAAACGTCGCATGTGCCACACAAAAAACGTTTTCGTCGGGGTTTTCATTGAAAACCTTACCGGGCGCCTTGTTCCAGTCGACAACGTTTAATGGATCATCTGTTTTACCAATGCTCATAAACGTCAGTGCATTTCCACCTGTGCATGCTGATCCCTCCGAATGCACCATATAGGCGGTCCCTTCATTGTAAATAAAAGTCGGAGCTTCGTTCGAACAGCCTCCGTCGCACTCCCACAATTCAACTGGGTGTCTTAATAAGTTAAATGGCTCAATTACATAAGTAGCATTTTGTAGCTTGGCTATGAAAATGCTATTGAAACCAGTGGCCGGATGCGGAGTAATCCAGGACAAATAAAAGTTATCACCGTGTTCTAACACAGAAGCATGAGTAGCTGAGTAGTTCCAAGAATGAGCTAAAGGTGTTGGTATATTGTTCCATTTTCCCATTGGATTACTCGAGTCATGTGCTTGAAGCACAAATAATTTTGATGTGCTGTTTTGATCTTTCATTGAGAAATAAATGTAAAGATGTTCTTTTACAATGTGCATTTTAGAGCTTTCTGTTATTGTATATCCATCTGAGACACTAAAAATAGCAATGAATTTCATACTTAAGAATCAGTCAAATTGAAATACTATACATGTACCAGTTTATACCTGAATACAGTTTTCCTTTCAGCATTTCTAAAATTTGTTAGTTGCCCGCTTTGCCAGATTTCCAGTCCAGAGTCTGATGATATCACCATGTAATAAAAGTTATCCAAACGAAATACTCCTGGACCAATTGTGCTCTCGTCTGTGACTGGATTTGTAAAATACTCGAAATAGCTGGGAATAGCTTGTGGATGTGTAAAGCCATGAGCTTTTGAGAAAATTGGAGCTCCCGTGTTTTCATCCCAACTTATTTTTTCTAGCCTGACTTTCCAATTAGCATTTGGACTTGTTGAATCATTGGACGCAAGGTGAATCATCCAGGTTTCTAAACCATCTGGGCTGGTTGTAAACGAAGCATGGGAAGTAGAAAAAACCTCTTCTGCATCATTACGAGTATATACCGGTGATGGCGAGGTATACCAGCTGGTTACATCTAGAGGGTTTCGTCCGGTTTCAATGGTCATAGTTGATAAACTGCTGCTAGGATTGATAAATGTACTTGCTGTATAAATCATTATTGCCGAATTGTTGTTGTACAGAAAGAATGGATAGTCGGTAGCACAGCTACCCTCACATTCCCACGGTTGGTTCTTTGAGTAACACTGCTGGTCCGATTACTTGAGTAGGACTACTCATAAGGGCTATATAGATCGTACTTACACTTGCATTATTTCCATGAACCCAGACAAAATAAAGTTGATTGTCATGTTGTAAAACAGTTCCATGAGCAGCATTAGCGTCAAACACGTCATCAAGAAGCTTTGTGGGGGTGCTCCAATTTTGCATTAAGTCTGACTTATTTTCAGCCTTTATAACGTACATTCGGCTTTCTTCGTTTATTGGTCGCATATGGAAGTATAAGTACATATCTCCACTAAATTCAAAAATCCGTGCAGAAACTGCAACATGTCCTTCTGGAGCTCTAAAAAACAAGATAGGTTTCTTCTGCTAAAATAAGGTTTTAAGTTGCATATTAGGTTGTTAAAATTATTTCATTACGTGTACACAACTGCTTTTTCTGCATCGCGGAAGTCGTACAACTTGCTACTTTTAAGCATTATAATTTCACTGCTGTTGGTTGTAACCATGTAATATGTACCATCATCGTTATAGGCATGTACATCACCATAATATTCATCACTAATGGGATTTAGAAATTTTTGTGGTTCTCCAGCCGGCAGCTTCTGTTGAAATCCGTTGCTCCGAGCAACTGGAAACTTAGGTGTACCGTTACTAGAATCCCATTCAATTTTTTTCAATTCTCACGCGAGAACTGCCGCTGGTATTACTACTGTTGCTAGAAGCAGTGTACAGCATCCATGTTTCTGTCCTGTCTGGGCTTGTGGTAAATTCAGGAAATCGTATAGAAAATATACTTTCTTCTTCATTACCTTCAAAAACAGGACCTGGTGCTGATTCCCAGTTTCAGATGATCATTGGATCTAGTCCAGTTTGGATGCTCATATAGCATTGAAGATTCAGGTGCATGTGACCGACTTGCTGAAAACATCAAATATATTATATCCCTGTGATACAGAAAGGATGGTGCCTCAAGAACGCAATGGCCAAAGCATTCCCAATCTTCTGTCGGTTCTTTTAATAACAAAACTGGTCCAAGTACTTCCGTTGGGGTTTGCATTTTACTTATGTACAAGTTTAACTTGGTACCCGACGGACCATTGAAAACAAGAAATAGTTCCCCGTTTGTATGAAGAACAGCCCCGTGATATTGAGTTTCGTTCCATGTATGTTCCATAAGGCGTCTAGGAGCCGTCCAAGGTCCTAATGGGTTTGCAGGGTCAATTGCCCTGACAACAAACATGCGGTATGACACCGAAGGACTATTCATGTGGAAATACAAATATAGGTTTTTTTGGAACGCAAAAAAGTAACTCGGGAAAAACGAAGTGTAGCCTGTTGGCTATTTGTAAACAAGTCCTCTCTCCGCATTTCTGAAGTCGGTTAGAAATGGGCTTTTCAAAATTCGTAGTTCGTTGGCTGCTCCGTCAGTGTGTACAAGGTAATAAAACTTGTCGATTTTTGTTATGATGGCGTCTCTAGTATTAATGTCAAGAACAGGATTTGAAAATGTCGAAATTTGAGAAGCCACAATGTTGCAATAAATGCACAACATAAATAATATTGTGAAATGAAACGACATTTTTTAGATAACAGAAGCTTTTCGGTGAAGGGCAAATTTCGTTTGAAAGAAAGTTTTGGACAGCTTATGTAGACAGAGAGTGTAAAAGTGTGAATATTTTGCCAAACAACAAACCGGTTTATGTCCGATTTAATCTTTTGCAACTTTTGCAAATAAAACTAATCAATTCACATGAAATAAAACGAAGAATATATAATTTATCAATATTCAATATGATATGATATACGATATGATAACCTAATGGTTGCTTGACGTAATTGATTGTTGGTTTGATTGATTGCATGTTTTCATATGATCTGTGTTATCACGTTACGCAAGCCAAGATACTTGAACCATGAACCATTTAGTTTGAAGGCTCGTGCGTTGCACAATGTTGAAAAGATAAACAGAAATGAATTGGCACGTGGCGATTATATAAATATGTTCATTGGAAACAGATTATTCATTACAAATTTTCATGACTATGATTAGGGGTTTAACATATTTGTCTCATGGCAAAGTAGAAAAAACATGTTTTGATGCTTTAAAAAAGACAGTAATAAATAACAACACTTGATTGAAGTCATCAATGGACGGGATACGTGCAACCTAATTAGATAGAGTGCTTTTTACAGTATATTTGTTTGTCTATTGTGAAATGATGCGTACCAATGCCAGGTATTTTGTTTTTCCAGCATTTGTCAATCAAAATGTCATGCGATCTGACGTTTCCATTTTTTAGACAACAAGATTGATTGGCGTACTTAATATTATGGCCTAGATTCAGTATATAATCAAATGCACACTTCCAACTCTGCAGTTTGTTAGATGCAATGCAAGTTGGTTCATATTGAAATACGGCAAGTTTAAAAAAAACATTTTCCAATTATAATTCCAAATGATGGAAAACATTATAAAGCTTATCCTAATTTGCATCCATTGCAACACCGTAAGCTCTCAAATAACCACTTTCTCTAATTCCATTTTGAATACTCCATTAGAGGTGCCAGCATTGCTAAACTTAGCAACTTGTACTATTTAATGCACTCTGACAATGGCAACAAAGATTTAGAAATTCTCAAAAATTCGCATTTATATGACTATCGATTTGCCAAAAAGCAAGTGATGTATAAACTGCTACCCATATACAATAGATTATTTCCAGGTTCTTTCTTTGACATTTTATTTACGTTAAAACGTTTATTGTTGAATAAGAATATTTGCCACTCTGCGGATATGCTAGCTTTTGCTCTGCATTCCAAGTTCCTCCGCCCGGAAATCCCCTCCATTTCCTATTTGGCCACCAACTAAATCGGTTGTAACTATTGAATTGAATTGAATTGATGTACGTGATTTTGATCGTGCAACGTACAACTATGACTTATGCTTAAAGATTTATCCTTAGCCACCGATTTCTTTTCTTTGGCCAGCAACTGCAGAGCCTTTGTCACGTTCAGCTCCCCACCAGGAATTGGGAGAATTTTTTAAGTACCAAATCTCGACCCGCGACCTGCATCTTTGAGAATCCTTCGTTTGTTTACAGCTGCGTTTATTATTTGATTGATAATTCTTTAGTTTGATAACCATATGTTCATTAAAAGGGAGAAGATACTGGGTTCTTGGAAACACAAAGCGGAACGAAAAGAAATGGAAGGGTTTAGATTATCTTTTAGATTGATACTTACTGATTGACTATAGGAAGTTACTGGTTATTGTTAGGAAAACATTGGGAGGACTACTTTCAGTAAGATAAAATAAATACAGCAAATAATTATTTTTATCGCTTCAAGCAGGCAAAATCAAGGTTTTGTTTACATATTATTATTGGGCTTACAGATATATTAACACCGTAAGATGTTTCGTGGCACAAAGTACAACACATTATAGGTATTTTTACCAACACTCAACTGCAAATTTTTGACCCACCATATTTCTTTGATTCTTAGTAACTTAACTCTTACAAGATGTTTCACTCACGTAATAGTAATTTTCAGCTTTATATTTCCATCAAATGGTAAAATAATTAAACATGTTGCAATGCAATGATTAGATGTATAATGGGTATAATGACACAAGATACAACGACATCAAATATCAGCAAAGGCCATGACCGAAGCAACATTACTATTTTTGTGCCATCCTGAGAAGTAGCTTTCTACTATGTATAGTTAGAGGAAATCAGGACTGGCAGCTGTCCAACTTTTTAAATACTAACAATGATAAAGCTGCTTCAATAAAACAATGGGCTATTGTTTCTTAAATGTTCCTTGAGTTCAGTTATTACCTAACAATTTATAGTTAACTTTATTACATTCTGAAATAAAAAGTTGAAGGCTTGCACACTTCTCATTTTTTATACTGTAATCATGGTTGCCACTACTGTTTTCACCCAGACATGTTAAAAATTATTATAGTTGAGTCTGCCCACGTCTGCTAATTTTAAAATCTTGTGTGGAGCCTAGCACTAGCACTAGTATGCATACAAATTGTATTTTTATTTTCGCCGCTCAGTGCATAGATCTGTACTGCTTATGTGACCCCAGTCATCATATATTATTAATTGGTCCATATTCTAAGAATCGAATAACGTGCATATTTCAATAGGGAATTATTTGTACTAGATTATCTGTATTTGATACTCATTGGATAACATTGTCAGTAAGCTGTGTTTTACAATTGCCTGATTTTGTACAAATACACTCTTCTTCAAGTGATCTTATGGGGCTCTATGAAACTGAAGGAGTTTATATATCTACAACTTGTACATATTTATTGAGTAATTATGTGGTTTCTGCGCATTTTTCACATGTGGGTTTCCAATGGATTTGCGTACGCTTTCCGAAATGAGGCCATCTTATTCAAACAAGTATACGCACTAATAGAAACGCTATAGGTATATTAAGTCACTATGAAGAATTTTATTGCGCTTACATTTATCCATTTCCAATTATATATGCCTGATTTACAATTTCGCTCTAATATTAGCATTTTTACCCTTAGGATTGCAGTTGCTCAGTGATAACGGAAAATTGCTAAGGTCACAACTAATTGTAAATAGATATTTATGTACATGTACAACACAGAAAATATTAAGCCACAATATAAGCCATAACTGTAATATTTAATTGATTCGTTTTCACGTCGTTTATATAACTAAACCATTACTGTGCTGAATTGCCAGATAATTTAGGTGGTCGTTTCTATTCCAATTTATGCGACATAGATTGATATGCTTGCTTTCAAATAACTTTCGTTTGCCCTTGATCCGCAGGGACGTTGTTTTGTCTCAATAACAAACAAATCTGCCAGAGGACAACTTAAAACACACCAAAAATAAACAAAGGTTACTTTACAACATATCGGTTTTTACACAAAATCCTTTTTTTAACGCATACATATTATGGGTGTTGCAGATAGCCACTGTTCCAAACAAAACTTCCTCTAAACACAAAAAAATTGCAAAAATTGCGTATTGCAAAACATACGCATGGTGGTATGTGGTAGGGGCACCGGTGATGGAATTAGCTTACAAAGCTACTGACTCTGCACAATTATATCCTAATGATTGAATGTGTTCAATTAAATATGCATCATGCAATTGCAGCTTCTGCGAATCTTTCCAAAGTAGTTTCGGAGATGCATTCGCAGGGCTATATATGCATGCTACAAGAACCCTACAGTCGGAACGGCCGATTGTGTGGACTGTCTGGCTTGGGTACTGTGGTGATGGATTCGAGGGAGGGTAGTCCATCCAGGGCTGCACTCGTTCTCTCGAAGAATCTCACAGTGTGGCCACTGACAGAACTCTGTACCAGAGACTTGGCGGTGGCCACGGTCAGGCTAGGCAAGGATGAATGGGTAGTGGCATCCGTGTACATGCCTCATGACACCAATACACACCCCCCGATTGAGTTTCGCAAATTAGTGGAACTCTGTGACAACACGAAGCGACGACTTGTGGTGGGTGGTGATGTTAACTCGCATCACTCGCTATGGGGAAGCACGGACTGTAACGACAGGGGGGAAGAACTGGTTGATCTAATAACCTCCTCTAATTTGCATGTCATGAACCAAGGCCACAAGCCTACATTTGTAACAGCAACACGAAGAGAAGTTTTGGATGTGTATTTGGTCACTTCAAATGCTCTCTCATTTATCAGTGATTGGAGAGTAGAAGAAGAAGATGCTCTCTCCGATCATAAAATAGGAGCTACTGCAGACAAAGCTCTTTACAGAAACCGCAAGAAAACTGATTTTCTTGCATACAAGGAAAAGATAGAGAGTGCTCTGAGGACCATAAATACAGACGAAATCACAAGTGTGGCTTCGCTGGATAGAATGGTGAACAGAGTAACCTCTGCAATCAAGACGTGCTACTATGCGTCCTGCCCGGTTAAACGGGTTAAACCAGGTAGCAAAACTAATCCTTGGTGGACGGAGGAGCTTCAAAGTGAGGTTCGTAGGCTTCACCGCAGGTTTCTTAACTCTGGCTCCGCCGAAGACTGCAAACTTTACAGATCAGTTCGGAATGCCTTTAATAATGCAGTAAGAGCGGCCAAACGGAAATCTTGGCGGGACTTCTGCAACGATGTTGAATCGATGCCGGAAGCTTCGCGCCTCTATAAAATCATCAAGAATGATCCTACTTCGCGGCTGGGCACTCTTGAAAAAGATGATGGCAGTTTTACTAACACTGCTGAAGACACTCTGGGCCTGCTTCGGACAAAGCACTTCTCTGCAGGTGAGGCCGTAGGTAGAGTTGAAGTCAATCCGGAAAGACTTCACGTGGCTGAAGGAGTTGTTACCGCTCATAAGATCAAGACGGCGTGGGCTTCCTTTGGTCCCTAAAAGGCCCCAGGTCCAGATGAAATATTTCCTGCTTTGTTGACTGGAGCAGGCGAGCACTTGGCGCAAATTTTTGTGCCAATATACACGGCCTGCTTGGAGTTCGGACACACTCCAAAAGCATGGCGGGCCACAAAAGTTGTTTTCCTGCCCAAGCCGGGCAAGGACAGCTATCAAAAACCATCCGCATGGCGACCAATCTCGCTTACCTCCTTCTTTCTTAAAGGACTGGAGAGGCTAGTAGATTGGCAGGTCAAGGATGACAATCTGATAACTGGGCTCAAACAAAATGGCCAGTTTGCGTACTTGCGGGGAGCGTCTACGGAGGCAGCTCTGCACCAAATAGTTACCTGCATAGAGAAGTCTTTGCATAGTAAACAGATATCCCTAGGAGTCTTTCTTGACATTGAAGGTGCCTTTAATAGGGTTGCTTTTAAGGTAGTCAAGAAAGCCCTAGAAAGGAAATCAATCCCGCAAATTTACGTGCGATGGATTTACAACATGTTGCGCATGCGCATAGCACCAGCAGAGTTATCCGGCAGCAGCAGCTCTATTATTGTTGATGCCGGTTGTCCTCAAGGAGGTGTGCTCTCACCGCTTCTATGGGACTGTGTGGTTGACGAGCTCCTGTGTGAGCTTAAGGAGAATTCCAAGTCAACTCAATCCCAGGGTTTTGCGGATGATATAGCATATATGATTACACCAAGAAGGTATATGCTTTGCCACCGTGCAAAGCATAATACAAAGGGCCCTAAACCTCGTACACTCATGGTGTGCCAGGGTGGGTCTTTCGGTTAACGCTAGCAAGTCAGAAGCTGTAATATTTACAAACCGACAGAAGCTAGAATGCAGACCACATTTGACTTTTGGAGGGCAACCAATACCCTTCAAATCAAGTGTAAGGTACTTGGGTGTCCATCTGGACAGCAAGCTAAACTGGCATTCTCATTTGCTAAAACGGGTGACACAAATGCGTGTTGCTCTAGCACAATGCAAGAGAGCTATTGCCAAAACCTGGGGACTTAAGCCTTGGGTGACACAATGGATCTATACAGCAGTCATTAGACCAGCCTTATTCTATGGAGTAGTGGTCTGGGTCCCATCAATGAAAGCTAAAAAGAATGTGATGTTGCTAGCCCGGATTGAACGCCAGGCAATGCTACTAATCACTGGGTGCATGCGTACAACGCCTACAGCTGCGTTGGAGTGCATGCTTGACTTAAAACCTGTCGATATACACGCCAAAATTATGGCTGTGCGAACGATGCACAGGCTGCATCACAACAGCACCTGGTAGTGCCACAAGGTGCGCTGTGAAGGTAAACTCACTCCTGCGCTTCTCTAGAAGCCTGGAGGGAGATTCCCTTGCTAGAGTGGCCTTGTGATCTTCGGAATAGTCGCCCACTGGTTGAGGGGGGCTTTAAAATGATCATTCCGTCAAGAGAATCGTGGGATAAGAGAGGTGAGCCGGATCACTCATCAAGCTCTGTGACGTGCTACACAGACGGCTCGAGGTTCCGCGAAAGTACAGGTGCCGCGTTCACGTACACCTTTGATGGAAAAACCGAGCATGAACTCATACCGTTAGGTAGAAGTGCTACGGTATTCCAAGCAGAAGTCCTGGCCATATCAAACCTGGCCAGGAAACTACATCTTCTCCTGACAGGACGAAGATCGATTTTTATTTACTCTGACAGTCGCAGTGCCATAGAAGCTCTCAGGAGCTGGTGGTACATGACATCGTTAGTGGGAGAGTGTTTTGAATGGCTGCGCCAACTGGCTCAGCTGCACGAAGTAACTCTCGCTTGGATTCCTGCTCATAGTGGGTTTGCTGGGAATGAAGCTGTGGACGCTTTGGCTAAGCAAGCCTCTGAGTTAGCAGTGGAAGGCCCGGAACCAATTATTCCTGTTTCCATGAGCACAGTAAAGAGTGCTGTCAGAGATTGGGGTGACAGTCAGCACTCTAAAATGTGGAAGGGCGGGACAGACTGTAGCGTCACTAAGACGCTAATTAACTTGCCTTCGCGATCTGTGGGAGCTTTTGTAAGTTCCCTTGAGCGCGATGCACTGAGATCGTTTGTCCAGATCATGACTGGGCATTCGATATTAAAGGGTCATCTCCACAAGTTGGGATTAGAACCCTCGAACATCTGTCCCAATTGCGGGATGGAAGAAGAAACGAGCCTACATTTCTTAGGAAAATGTGATAGGTTCGTTGAGATGAGATGTGATGCGCTGGAGGGGCAAACCCTTGATGCTGAAGGTATTCGACAAGCTACTCCAGTCAGTCTTTTGCATTTTATCAAAAGCACTGGTCGGCTCAAAAGATCAATAGATCCGGCCAGAGCCGTGCGGAGAGCAAACAGGCCATAAAGTAAAGGTTTTGGTAACTAGTGTAAGAATCATGGGAGAGTCTGCAAAAATTCCTTTAGGGATTAAGCGGCTGAAATTCTACTATTCATGTAGTACTTTCTTCCCAAATTACATACATACAAACACAAAAAAATAAATTGTACAGAACAGAAGTTTTATAAAACAATCATGATAAGTTCTAAATTCTTTGTTAATCTCCAGTCTGCCATCAAGCAAGCCAATTATTTTTGCGCACTTCCTGTGGAATTCCAAATGCTCAAGAAAGGTCGTGGAATGGTAATTGTTACACCGAAATCGATCTTTAAGTTTTGCTTCGGTTCGGCCCTGGTATTTGTTAGCTCAGTGTACGAAATTATACAAATCTTAAGATTGCTACACAGAAAAGAAGTAGCAACCACTTCGTTTTATTTCATTTATGCTCTCTTGCTTGCACTTATCTTGGTAAACGTGCTTTCTACACGACTCATTACTATTCGACACATATTTGTCCAGTACACTATGGCATGGACAAAGTATTTGGAAACAATACCAGGTATTTCTTTTTCAAACAATCAACCACCAACTACAATTAGGAATTAAAATAATTTGGCTCACATTTTCAGAACTTTTCATGAAACAACGAAACCCGGATTCTTGCTCGGACAACAAATTGTTTGACACATTATTTGTAGTTAGTTCCAAAATGTTTGATTGTTGTGGAATCGTAGTTGGTCTGCACAGCTTCGCATTTCACTACTTGGAAGCATACCCAACATCTTTGAAAATTTTCAAAGAATATGAACCATATAGTCGACTAATTTGTGTTGTATACATGTATGGTGCAATAGGTGTCTGGAAATTTCTTTGGTTTGTAATTATTTTTCTCTTTTTCAACTCGTGGTACACGTGGAGGCTTTTGTTAGAATTTGTATGTTATCCTTCAAAGAAAGCCAAACACAATACTTCGGGAAATTTTCGAAGGTTTGAGACTATTAGAAAATACTATCAGCAGCTTCAGATTTTGCACAATTGTTTTACTGAAATGGTTGGCCTTATGATTCTTCCTACTTTGATAATTTGTGCAAACTTGATTTTATTTTGTAATTACTCGCTTGTAAAGCACAGGCAGGCGCGCACCCAGCGCTAGGCACAGCAGGCACGTGCCTCTAGCTGGAATTTGAAACGTAGAAAAAATAAGGTTTTTGTGAAAGCATTTTACTGAATTAATTGTGCACTTAAGACGAAATCACACTAACAATCACATCGTAATCACATTAAATTGCATTATAATTATCTGGGATCGGTGTTCGCGCTGTTTGGTGCGGGTAGCCTTGTCGGGTGCCGCCACATCATGTAACTTACATTTAGTTTAGGAAAATAGTTTTTAAATGCAATTTAAATGCAATTGCTTTAATAAACAAAAGGTAGTTATATTGTATTTACTTGATTTTCAAAAAGGCAATCCAGTTACGAACTACAACTTCAACTAAAAACCATTTCAAATAAATGCTCCTTTCTTCCCAGTTATACTGTGTCAATACAAATAACTTTGCAGTACATGAGATTCCTAAACCGAGTAAGTTTTGTGAACTAATGTAAAAAAAAATCTTTCTCAGAACTCTTACTGTTAAAATTCATCTGGGCAACTTAATTTGGTTGCATAAGTAGATCACATGCAAGTTTCAAGAATAACAAACGTTGAAACATTGATAATAGGTAACTAGATGGAAACGTGTTGGACGGCGTAATATTATTTACATAATCTTATTCGATTTGCTGATCTGGTGAAGCCAGTAGATGTCGCAGTGTAAAGAGTTGAATATGATTAAATGCGTAGCATTAAATATGATTTAAAAACTAAAAAAACTTCTCTTTAAAATATAATTGGAAAATTAGTAAGTATAAAGCAATAAAATCTTTCTGAATATCGTTGCATTTTGCAGATATGCATGATGTTGAACTGTGTTCATAACCTCCTATAAACGTTACCTTTCTTGTATTTGATATATGCTTAAAACGTAGTGGAGTGTACTTTGTCAATTTTTATACATACGACTTTTTGTAATATTCGTTTATGTGCGTACGTCTATGAATGTTTGATAATACCTATTCATGTATTGCATTTCAAATTCGAGAATGTTCTCGACTTGTAATTTTCCACTTTGTAAGTTCACAAACCTTTGTACATTGATCTTAAAGGAATGCATTGAACTTATTAGTCTGGGTGGAGGTTTTTTACTACATGTTTAGTTGGTAGAAGTTTTTCCCCCCTCGTATTCCTACTGTGTTTTTATGAGTGGCTTGGGCAAAGAAACAAAATTAAGCTCTGCGCGTCCCTCGCCCCATTGCCCATTACCTTTCTGAGAGTAGCTGCGTCCACAACTTTGTGCAAGTTTTCAAGTAATTTTTTTGACTGAATTAAATTCTAAAACTATTTTTAATTTGACTTAAGAGACTCTCAAATCTCTTTTTGTGCAATTTATTAATTGGCCATAGAATGTGTCTACTAATTGGCATTCTTTAAACTATTTAAAATCGATCAATCTGCGTTAGCCATTTGAATCTGCATCGTCTTAAAGCAGGTATTGGCGCCGACCTCTCAACACACAGTCATAATTTTGTTTTATGAATTAATGAATTCTTGGCATCTATTATCCAATCGGAGAAAACTATCTTCCAGCATTCTTGTCAGTACTTTACATACGGTCCAAGCTGGGAATAATCCACTATCTGCAAAATTTGAAACATTAAAACTATCAAAAAACTTTCTCGTTTTACAATTTCGATTGATACACACCACAAATTTATTTATGTCAGCCATTTTTGTAGAGAAAAATATGAAACTCGGGGACTTTGGTAGTATTCAATTAGTTGCGCTTTTTCTTGGAAGAGTTAAAAGTGGCAAGTTGCTTGGGCTCTGCTGGCACATTCCCAAATTCAATTTTGCTCCCTGCGATTTATTTTAACCATCCTCCTAATACTCCTCCTCAATATATCCACTATCCCTTCACTGACAAATGCAAGGGGCCACGCACTAGTGTAAACAAATTAGATCGTTTGCTTTGTCAATAAATACCAAACGTACAGCGAGTGCAAGAAAAAATCATAAATTTTGCACTAAACTAAAAAACTGCAGGACTTTGGAGTATTTTGAAAAATTTAAAAAATAGGTTTACCTAAAAACAAAAACCCCTCAATTTATTTTTATTAAAATTTTATTTTCCACTCCTATTATAAATATCATGTTGCTTTGGGAATGTCATTTGTCTCCGAACGAATCAACTCATCGTTCATCAAGAACTCTGTGGTCACAATCAGGGAGGCTACTAGAAATCACACCGGAGTAAAGGAGAAGTGCACCAGTTTGTGTTCACTGGAACGGGGGAAGAGGGTCACGGTCCAGGTCGCCATGCTCAAGATATCCTTGAAGCCGTTAAATTGGCGTTACAAATGGAGCGAGGTGCAGGTCCGTTCCAGTCCTTTTGCGTGGTCAGCTTAAAACATTTAAAAGAATTTTTATGCTATTGTATGTACAGAAAAAAGTACTTGCGTTTTATTTTTAAACCTGCTGGTACTTCTTCATTGCAAGTTCTAATCAGCTACTCGGGAACAGTTTTGATGTGTTTAATATGCTGCTACTTGTATAAATCTGACTTCTTGCCAGAGAAACTATATCATCTTTGAATGTTTTAACAGCAGATATGCCATACGCAAACACATCTTTCTTTTAAAAAACTTTGCAAATTTTATATTCTTCTCAGTGTTATAACATGTATATTTTTAAAAAATAAGTAAATATAAGACAAATGGTTTATTAATTTTTGTAATGTAATCAACACAAACTACTTATATTTTATAGTAATACATAAGTAAGTATTGCAAATCAAGAAACACTCTGACACATAGCACGAGAAAACCTGAAAAGTTTCAGCTTATGCATTACACTTTTTTGCATCCCTTCGATTTTTCTTCTACCGTATTCTGTATCTTTTGTTAAACGATGGTAGTTGCGGTTGCAACTTGCACACTAAAACTTAGGAAAATTGGACAACCAAAAAAGTTGTCGAAACAATTCAAATTTACTATTTACTTTACAAATTTACAAGTGACCGAGAAATACACTGATTTTTTTACCTTCTTCATGTAGCAGCAGATAAATTATTCATCAGGAAAGTCTCAGATCTTGTTTATTAGCAGAGTTGAATAAATCTTGGTAATTCTTACATTATTGGCACAAAACGTTTTACAGGGATTGACGTTAAATTTAAATTTGCTGATTTTAATTAAGCAGATTTATTAATTATACAACTTACACTACAAATCGTTTTATCCAACATCTTAACTAGCCAAGTCTCAATCAAATGCTTTTACACATTATAGAGGTGCATCAATTTAGTAATGAATTTATTTTAAAGAACTGAAAAGTTTAAAAAATCAAAACTATTGTATGAGTCTTCTGGCAACGTTATTTTGATATTTCTTACAAACATAAGATTATACAATAACATTGGACAATTAATTTTACAAATTTTAGTTTTTGTCAGAAACGCAAATCTTACCGCTAATACAAATTCCCCAAATACAGTAAAACAGAAAATTTGGTAAATATTCGTTAGAAACTGCTTATTGAAATGGACAAAGTACACATTTTCAAAATCTTACGTTTTAACTTTTTCCAGTGTTGACATTGGTCTGTAACACAACTGATGTCGAGTTTCTCTATCATAGTACTTCGCAGTATGTAGTTTTGGAAATAATCTCCAAATGTTTGAATTGTTAAGATTTCTGCGAAATTTGAAGAACTGCACCTCCTTTCCAAATTCAAACTCAGGCTCCCTTATTGCTTCCTCCTGTCTAGGATAGTACCGAATGACCAACCGCTCTAAACAATTTCTCATTGGCAAAAGAAAATCCAATGGAAACAACATATTAGAACTAAACACAAGCACTTTCAATTTGGGTAACCTCAGAGATGGTAAAACCTGATTTAGATGGTTCTCGGGAAGAGTAACAGGAAAAAAGTCAATTTTTAATTCTGTCAACGTAGCAGCCCATCGATTTTCCAAAAATTGAAAAAACGATTGCCAGTTCAATTGCGCTTCGAAAGCGCCTAAACGAATAATTAGAGTTTTTAACGGCCACAATGCATGCGAGGCATCTACCTGAATCAGAGTACTAATATATTTAATAGAAAGAGCAATCTGGGTCAAGTTTGGCAGGTTATGCGTGTATATCAATATGTCGTTAGTTTGCATGAATGGGTAAGAGGACACCATGTTCACATGGGAATATCTGCGTAACAAGGCGTCAAACACGGGCGTTGGTATATCGTCCAATTGCAAATATGTAAGATCCTTTAGTTCAGGAAAGACGCAGCATTCTAAACTTTGCCCTAGAGCTCTCCAATCGTCATTTGAAAAACCTCCACTTTGAAAGTCTCGTAATCGTTCATAGAACCAAACATTGGAGGGATCAAATGGTTCTCCAAAGAGCACAAGTAAAAGTCCAAAGTCCCAAATGTTATGTCCATGTATGGTTAGGATCAGAGATGGCTGAGAAGTAGCTGAAATCAAAATTGCCACTCTTTTGGTCACCTGAAGCCGCCTAAAGTACACTACCTCCATCGGAATGCAAAAAAGTGTCCGTTACGGATGTAATGGAATTTCTGGAAACAAAGAAGTTTTAAAATCGAGGCCGAAGGTTTTTCCTAACCGAGCAGCAAATCTGTATTTAGAATCAATTGTTAAATAAATTTTTCGTCTGGCCTCCGTTTTAAAACTTCCATGTTTCCAAAAATTCCTTTACATCCGTAACTGACACTTTTTTGCATTCCGATGGAGGTAGTGTACTTTAGGCGGCTTCAGGTGACCAAAAGAGTGGAAATTTTGATTTCAGCTACTTCTCAGCCATCTCTGGTTAGGATTTGTAACATTTGCTGAGCAAAGGATTCCAAGTCTGTTATCAGATTGCAGATGACAATATACAGACTCCTGCCAATAAACGGATTTCGGCTTTTAGAGTTGTACTTCCCATCAAATTGCTCTAGAAACAACGCAGATTGTTTTGGTGACGCAAAATGTGCGTCAATAGAGTGTGATAATATGGATAGACCCTGATTACATGCAACGTCAAGGAGTTTACTAGAAGTGCTGAAATTCTCCAAAGCCGTGTCCACTCCAATTTGCCAATTGCGACAAACCAAGCGACAATTTAGTAAATGTTTTGCAATTTTTCCGTGTGCACCCCATTCATACCTTGGCAAATTAGCACGTTGAGCAGCAAGTATTTTTATTACTTCGGGAAACAAGATTCTGCTCTTTTGATTTTCAAGAATCTGATCATAGAATAAAGATGATTTCCGAAGCATGTAAAAGTCGTCAGGTCTGAAAATGTTTTCGAATATTTGCATCCAGATCTGGAACAACAAATGTTTGAATTTTTAAATATAAAATGATAATTATTGCATGATAGGTTTTTCGCAGTGTGATTGTATGTTTTTGAAATTAAATCCAACCTCAGGCGCGCACCCAGCGCTAGGCACAGCAGGCACGTGCCTCTAGCTGGAATTTGAAACGTAGAAAAAATAAGGTTTTTGTGAAAGCATTTTACTGAATTAATTGTGCACTTAAGACGAAATCACACTAACAATCACATCGTAATCACATTAAATTGCATTATAATTATCTGGGATCGGTGTTCGCGCTGTTTGGTGCGGGTAGCCTTGTCGGGTGCCGCCACATCATGTAACTTACATTTAGTTTAGGAAAATAGTTTTTAAATGCAATTTAAATGCAATTGCTTTAATAAACAAAAGGTAGTTATATTGTATTTACTTGATTTTCAAAAAGGCAATCCAGTTACGAACTACAACTTCAACTAAAAACCATTTCAAATAAATGCTCCTTTCTTCCCAGTTATACTGTGTCAATACAAATAACTTTGCAGTACATGAGATTCCTAAACCGAGTAAGTTTTGTGAACTAATGTAAAAAAAAATCTTTCTCAGAACTCTTACTGTTAAAATTCATCTGGGCAACTTAATTTGGTTGCATAAGTAGATCACATGCAAGTTTCAAGAATAACAAACGTTGAAACATTGATAATAGGTAACTAGATGGAAACGTGTTGGACGGCGTAATATTATTTACATAATCTTATTCGATTTGCTGATCAGGTGAAGGCAGTAGTTTTCACAGTGTAAAGAGTTGAAAAGATAACAAATGACTTTATACTGAATTCCAAGTCACTTTATATTCTGTACTCAGTCTGGCTCAGGCGCTTCTTAAAACCTACCTATCTAGGACACCGATTCCCGTATTTGCAATGAATATGTGAGAATAATAACAATTGATTTAGAAATCTGAAACTGAACAAAAATTCTATAAATATGTTTTCACAATGTTCGTAAGTAATATCTACACTCTAGAATTTGAGCTAAAGCCATTTGACAATAGTATTGGAATTTTAATAATCGCAATTCCGAAATGATTTCATTTGTAGTGACAATGTTTAAACACCTGAAATAAGCGATTCAATCTTACAAAACGATTGCGGTTAACATTCGATTATTTTTCAAATCGTTTAAAATTCACAAAATTGCGATTGTTGCTTAAAACAAAACGTATTTTGCAAATTATTTAAAGGCTTATGAAAAGAGATTTAAATAGAAAGTAAAAACTGATACAAATTTTAAAAACAACCAGTAAACTAACTCAACAACTGTCAATTTGTTTTAAAATTGTGCTTCTGACATAACTTGATAAACCACCAAGTTTGATATACCAAAAAGACGAAGTGATGTTGACAAAAATTTCTTTATCAACCGTTAATCGATTTTATATCCAGGCGTTTTTGATTATCGGACAACAAGTTTAGGTAAAATAAATACGTGTTTTTGGCGTTTATCTCAATTCCTTCTTGATTATTGCAAACTTTATTTGACATAATCCAAAGGTTTACCGTTACCATAGTTGCAACGTTGCAACAGTCTTACTTAGCCGCTGTTTTCATTGATTTGATAAAAATTTTAAAGGTAGTGAAGTCTCAGTTTAAGCATATACAAATAAATTGCAAATAAAATCAACACTTTTGGCATAAACCCGTCAAAATCAGCAATCAATACTTGTAACGAAATGAACCAAAAAATGTTAAAATTCTAATTCTGCTTAATTTTCAAATCCTAATAAAGCTTAAAATCTAGTTTCTAGGGTTATCAATGCACAAAATTCATGCAGATCAACGCCAACCATCAAGAATTTTGGATCTGCTCGAAAACTTGATTTTAGTAATAGATATAATTATGTAAAGTTAAACTAAATATTAAATCACTTGACTTTGTGATATTGAAAAAGTAATGTTGAAAATTTTAATTCTGATGCAACTTTGTATCTAAATCATATTTGGTTGAAAATTCTGTACAAAAGTTGGTCAAAAATATTTGTGCCTCTAGCAGGCGTCAGGCCTGGGTGCGCCACTGTCAGAACGTCTACTGTTTTACTGTTTTTAAGAGGGGCTACAAGAGGTACATTTAGAACGCTGCTTGCATTTTAAGAAAATAAATGTATCTATACTAAAAAATCAAAATGAATAATAATCCAACGAGCAATGTAACCTTGTTAAAATAAAATTATATGAACGGGCCTCAATGCTTTGCTTCTGCCTGGAATGCGGAAATTTTTTTGATGCTTATAGTAATATGGAAAACACACTGTAAAAAGATCGACAACAAATCGTTTAAAATCTCTAATTAATCTTCGTAATACACAATGATACAGCTGAATATGTACGTACGGTAGGACGCTGATCTTACACATTTTTCAATCAATTCAACAACAATCAATCAAACTGCGTTAAATCTGTTGTTTGGTATTACGCACAAACTTATTGCTAGCCTTTTGTAATAAGTGTTATCAATACATATTGTCTATTTTAAAATCGCTCAAGTCCATATCCCACTATTTATATATGTGTTTGAATATAATTAGAACTCCTAGAAAGGTTCATAGCTGAACTTTGGTTTTCAAGGCTTCACATTGACCATTAAACCATACACGATTATTACTTTAACAAACTAACATGCAAAACTAACTTCCAGCAAAACTACCATGGCACTTATATGATATATGGGGGAATATAAGAAAGTGGAGGTGGTTAAAGGTTCGGGAGAAAGTGAAAACGGAGGAGAACGTGAAATTAGGGAGGAAACTGGAACTGAAAAGTGGACACGAGGAATTACGTTAGGAAAATTGGGAGAAATCTGGTGAAATGCATGGTGGCAAAATGCTAATTGTAAGTATTTTTTAAAGTTTGTACTAAATTATTTTACATAAAAAGTAAGTAACATTAAGAAATCCTTATGTGGAAATTCTGCTTTGTATTACCTGTTTGGCGTCATCCATTAATGACATCACTTTTAGGGGTCGGTGGGTCACTCGGGTCAAAAGGTGACGGCCTATGTTAAGTGCCCTATCCTTTAATGTTGAAAAATAGTGACAGGGGTCAGTGGGTCACTCGAAAAATTGGGTTTTAAAGTGACGTCATTAGTGGACGAAGCCTTTGCGCTATTACGAAATTTAGTTTAACGTTCCAAACTGAATAACCCAGAAAATGGCGGCGAACCTATTGATAGATTCAGGGCTGCTAAGCATAAACTCAAATCGACCTGGTGTCGTAGCCGAGCTAATATCCTAAATTTTTCTAGCTCTTTCCTTCCTATAAACTCCGTATGCAATTCATTTGCGCTTTCTATTCTTTACTTAGCATTTTATATTTTATTCTTCATGACGGCTTTCTATGATACTCTGTCTCTGCTGACCACCAATCAAGAGATGATTGTTCCACTGAACTGTAAGGGTAACGGGAATTTATTCTTTGAATCTTACGGATCACGACTTGCTTGGTTTTAATATGACAGGGTGCAAAATGCTGAAAAATTAAAGCATTTAATTTTTACTGTACCATTTTTATGGAATTGGTTTAGACTTTATTTTAATCTTCAAATTAAACGTGGTTGTTAGTTCGGTAAGTCAATTCACTTGATTTTTGTCATAATTTCACAATCAGGTTCCAATCTGGCGTCCAGGCAGAATATAAAAAACCCAACAACGCATTTTTGGTATCCTGTGGTAAGCCCGGGGTTGCAAACATAAGATTGCTTGGCGAACAGCACCTTCAAGATATGCAACGATAAGCTTGCCTGTGTGCTGACTAATGGAGGAGGGAGAAAGGGACAACTTTATCCAAACAGATTTTCAGACAGTCCATTAAGCCATGTGTACATTCGGGGTGTTCGGGAAGGTGACGAAACCTGTATTGGAGTGGGGAATTTACGAGACACCGAGGAGAGGACGCAGATAAGTAGATCAAAAGGAGCCGACTTGAGTTGGCTTCGCATTTGCAGTAACCCAAGACCATTTGGACGCGTGGAGTCGTGCACATGTACCACCAGCCTTTGCAATATTGACGTCATTCTAATAAAACCACCCGTTACTGAACTGCAAAAATCGAATCTAAGACCACTGGCAAGACAACATGGACCATCGACGGGGTTAGACTGTCTTAACAACAAAATTTTCCAATCATATTTGACATCTTAATTAAAAATATAAGCAATTGTTTTTAACCATACTTTTTTGAAGCTTTCAAGGTTTTTTAACCACGCGACTCCTAAATCCGTCATTACCTTGATTTTTCTGAGCATACTAAAACCTTTACTACTCGCCAAACTTTGGGCTTTCGGATGAGCAATACAACAGCAACATTGATTTTATATAACCTTTCAGTACATTATATAATGTTGAAAAAGTAACCAACATAGGCCAGATAATACCTACCCCGGCAGAGCACCCCAGTAAGTGTACGTGCAGCAATTCCGGCGTTCAACTTTAATAAAAAATTAAAACCAAAATTAACGAATTCCCTATCAAAAATTTTATATGTACACTTCCAAAAATCTTGCTGCATATATTAGAAGAGCATTAGAGGAATTATGCAATGGAATACAATAAAATGCAACCTTTTTTCAAATAAATACTATTCATCATTCCTTGGTGTTTCATTACGACTTTACATTTTAGCTCAATGATTTTGCTAAACAATATGCTGGCTTCATTCTGCCAAAGAAGTTGTCACAATTATTGCTTCAAACTTTTGCTGACATTTAATTGGTTTTAGAACTTAAAATCACATAATCTCTCATCCCGGCGTTTATGCTACAGCTGAGCTCCTACTTTTGTAAAGTAACTTTTTCAACGCTTCCTTTTCTTGAGTAGATCTGTGGAATACCAGGATGTATGTAGATTTGTAGATTATATAAGACGGATCTTAACTAACAATAATTACTTTAAAATTCATCTGCGCAATTGATACTCACTTAGCAACCCAATCACTGTCGTGCCCGACCTTTCTCTTCTCATCCCATTCAATTTGCTACAAAGGAACCAGTTACCAAATTACCCTGATTATCATTATGACAGAGCGTCTCAAAGCAAAAACTGGTGAAGCCATACACAGCTCATGTTTCCCCTGATGTGTAACAGGTATACTAGAAGGAAGCAGCTTGCCCAAAGAAGCGTCGGGTCCGGACCCGAAGTATGCTTTGAAGGTGCCCATAAACTGTCCTATAAGAGCTGGCCATAAATACCGATCTCAATATTACTGACGTGTATTACCTCGACGCCAAAAACCTTCACACACTTGTTTGTGAAGGATTTTCGAGTCAATAGATGGTTTTCAATCAAAATAGTTGGATTCTCACAAGCGCGTATTGTCCTATATGCATTTGTAGAAATTATTTGTTATCTCTTTTAGATAAACATTTTACGCATCATAACTTATACATAAATTGATTGTATAATTGTTGCTGGGAATTTCACACATGAAAATGATTGCTTACTCCCATGCTCTCTTGAAAGGTTTGAAAAATGCCAGTTTTCTTCAAAACGTATCGTCAGTCAGTATTTAACTTTCCTGAAGCAAAGGTTCTCTGGTAATTCAAAGCTCAATATGTAGTCAAGCCTAGACTGAATCAGTGCTTAAAAACAGTTTGACGCTTTAATTGGAATTTAAATTAATCATAAAATCATGTATGGTCGCAGCAAATACGATAAAAACAAAAAGCGGTTACAGTTACCGTTAATTTGTTTTAATTTTTAAAGTTATAATGCAACCTAACCACCATAGTCGTAAATTGCGCTTGGCTAAGGTTTGCTGTGGTAAATATTAGGATCTGTTGAATTTGATTCATCGTCAGCAAGCTATCTGGTAGGTTGCGTAAATCCCCAGTGAAACAATAAAAATGAGTGAAGACTAAAATCCTATTCAAAAATGATCTGAAGCAAACTTTTTGATAAACTTTAAGCAGAATTAAATAGCGCCATAAAGCCTTAGCGCTTAGCGTACTTCGTGCAGGGCTGACCTTCATCGGATCCTTTTAACCAAAAATCACCATTTGTAACCCTTAAACTGCATAAAACAGAATTATTGCCAAAAGTGTTGATTGATTCCATCCTCTGCTTGGCACCGTTCGTGGTTTTAACGTATGCCAATATACAAACAGCATTGGGGTAATCATTAAGGTGACGCACACTGACATGAAAAGTCACGGGTTGGGATGAGAATTAGATTTTACCCGACGAAAGCTATATCATAAGGATACCAGAGATGCTTTAACCATTTGGTAATTTGTTCTTTGTCGTGGGCGACGTCTGAAATAACTGTGTTCCTCTTTCGGTTTCTCTAACTACGGCAAGTTAGGGCTGATCTCCCACGGCAAGGACAATTTTCTGATTAACTTTTCCCTAACTACGTCAAGTTAAGTAACGATTTTCCACGACAGAAATTGAAATGCAGGTTAATTAATTAATCAAATAAACGGCTGACGGCCAACTAAATACTTTAATTGTACACCACAATTATATCCCTTATTTTCTCGCTTTCCTCTGACTTACAAAGCAATTAAAATTCTCCGCAATGCGGCTCACAAGAAAGCTCTCAAAATTTTAGAATGAATAGGCTGAGTGATGTGGTGCTTGCTATCTTCCTTTCTTCTCAACGCTCCGTTCTCCTCCTTTTCCCACCTAGATCAGCATGCTTGCCTCTCCACAAAGATTTGAATAGTGACCACATTCCTGGGAAAGCTGAGACTCGTTGACGGTCTGTGTCGGCAGACTTGACCAATTTCAGCAAGATTCATATGGCAGGGACAACCTTTAAATTTGTAGTCTAGTTAAAGTTGATAGTCTAGGAATTTCTATAGATCTAATAAATTAAAACTTATAAAGCATTGTAAGGTAATTACTATTCGCAGCACGAGCACGGCTTAGCATCTCATAATTAACCAAAACAGGTTAAAGTGTTTCTCAAATTAATACTAAGAGAGTTGACGCACACGTGCAAAGGGTTGGGCTTGAGCCATGACATGGTACCTTTCGTAAATGGCAAAAATGTTGAATATTTTATGTATTTAGAAATTAATTTGTTAATGGCATATCACCTTACAGTTCATTCCAGTTGCTACTTTGTAGGAATTGCTTTTACTACAACGAGCGTTTATGCAAAGCCATTTACCAACCATATTAAAAATTGTTTATCCAAGAGTAGCTACTATATTCAGAATTGTTCATGTTTTTATACTTGACGTATTTGAAAACATTTTACAAAACAGATCATTTCCAGCATAAGTGACAAATAGATTTGTTAATGACTGTCTATGCGGAGGATAACAATCTAATTTGAAAAATAGCAGTTAATACTGTAAAATTGTTTATAGTATGCTATCAAAATCTACCAAACATAAGAGATAAACTTGTTGCTCTGAAAAATATGGAAAATATCCTTACTTTTAATACAAACAGTTTATCCCATCACTCAGATTTTAAGTTTCTATATATTGTAATTAACTTAATAAGTGACTAAATGTCAGTGTGGCAAGAACATTTCAGAATTCTATGTCAGGAGCTTTGTTCTTCTAGTAATTCCCAATTTCGAACGTCAAGTTAATTGATTTCTTGCCAGTGTGTTTGTGTTCTTGAATATTCTTACTGACCTATCAACTATGTTGATCTACTTGCAAGTGTATCTGACTTGTGAAAGATATCGTTCCAAATGGATTACGTACAAAACTGTGCAAAGTTCCTGTGCTTAAAGTAATCATGTCAAACAAATGATAAACAGCGGTAAATGGCCATCAATCCATTGTACGAACAAAAACAATATTTCTCTGCATTCCAAAGTTTATTTCTATGTGGTAAAAATACGGTGACGACAAATTGTTCAATTTCAAGTCATGGGTCCATTGTATTGATTTTTTGAACCCCCGCTGAATTTGATACATATGTATGTATTCGTGTTAGTCTTTTTAGTTTGTGTCATGCCAATATATTTGTACCTATGCATAAATATAACGGGTTTAGTAGTATATTTGGTAGCATAGAGGACAATAAGTAACTTCTATTCTTTTTGTTATATGCTAGTATTTGGTATTTCTATAGTCAATATATTAAGCTTTAAGTCGGCGAAAACAAAGCAAGGAACAATCTGCATAAAATCCGGTCAAATATGCAACGATTATATAAAATGCTGAATTATACGCATATTGTTGGTATTTTTATTACTTTGGTACCAATTAGATATGCTGAGTACATTACCATTAAACGGCTGGATGATAGCAATACCTCTTGGATATCAAACTTGCAAAACTTTCAAGCTCATAAAAAAGTGAAAGACTTTATAAACCGTCACAATATTTGGAGCCAAACCATACAGAAAGTTTCTTTAGAACCGGTGGGTGGCCTGAATAATTATTTTCAGAAGCTTCGGAAGGATCGAATACTAGTGGTTATGGATAACTTTTTAGGTGTCAATCTATTGGAAACTAGTATACCAATGATAATAAGAAAACCAGTACCAGCACATTGTGTACAGGAAAATGACATTGTGTGGACAGGCACATGCTGGACAATTGATAAATTAAATCACATTAATGATTTACAGACATACAAAAACATCAGAAAAGTTTGTCGTAACCTAACAACAAAATTTATCACTCGTGAAGACTCATTCGGTTCTGAGGTACTTTGTTTAGAAACAGATTTTCTGGGTTATTCAGTTTCTGCAAAACCATGGAGGATGGTTTTGCATTTGCAACTTTTATTTTCTGAGTACCTGTATAATCAATACAGTTATCCTAAAACAAGATTTCCAAAACCATTTATAAACACACACTAACTAACTACTTACTTATTACGATTACGGCTTCAATATGCAAATTAACATTATCATCACAAGTAATAAACTTGGAATTTGGACAAAGAGTGGTTTAAATAGCTGGGTTGAAACAATCCTTAGACTTTATGATTCCACTTTCATTCCAGCATTTGTGCATCATGTGTTCTTGGTGATTACCGTTTCAGATGTGCAACAAAACTTGCAAAAGTATAAAATTGTGCGACGTTGTGCTTATTGCCTTGAGCTTATACAGTTGGAAAATGTGAAGCAAATATCAATTGAAAATCTAATAAATGTTGCGTATCTCGAAAACATATACTTTGATGCATCAGCGTTCAATGCTGCAGACCTAATAAAGCCAGCGTTGGCAAAATGCAATCTGTTTGGTGAAACAAAACGTCGTTTTGCCGCCATACTTGAGAGAAAAGATGGAATGGAGCGTTTTGCTACTAGTGTTGCTATACTGATTCAAGATTTTATGATTAATTATTCTTACCCCGTTGTAAAGGAGGATAAAATATATACTGTGAGACACTGGCCAACTGGCATTATTTGTAACAATGGGAAAACAGAAGCGGTCAATATGATGAAACACGATATCACAGAAGCCGCTTACAGAGATATCGTGGTTGGATCTGACGATTGGCAAACCTTTGGGGAAACAAGCTTTATGTCCATAGATAATAGATTGTCTGGTCTACGTTTTGTTGCATGCGGTCAACGTGGAAAATCGTCATATTTATTCCAAGAACTGTACGAGGTATATGAGTGGCCAGTTTGGGCATGCTGGGGATGTACTTTTGTGGTTATTTGTCTTTTGCATCAATTAATGTTTGGAAACGTCAAACATAAAAAAAGCTGCCACAAAACCTTCCACCATCTACTATCAACATTTAAACTATTTCTGGAACAAGGGGATCCTTTCTCTGGATCTATTGTGAACGATCTACGGTATCAATGGGTCTTGTCAGGTTTGATGCTTGGCGCTTTAGTGTTAAGCAACGCATACAAAAACACAAACGTGTACAATATGGTCATGCCAAGAACGCCACTGGTTTATGAAACGATTAACCAGTTAATAACTAACGACTTCAGTATATACACAAGGGTCAAAGATATAAGCTTTAACTTTGATTTCGACAAATACTTTCATGTCAGGTTATTTAAAATTCCTGACAGGGATCCCTTCCGTGTGTTTCCAGAATTAACTGTAAAAGCAATACCTGAAAGCATGTTATCTAAAAACAACAACTTTTTGGTAAACTTGAGTTTTCAAATGCATCCAAATGTTACGAATCTGCTAAATAGTATGTCTGAACAACTTGTTCCACTAATTAGAGTGGGCTACATTCCTAAGTTTTCAGAAATGAGAAAATATGGAGTAGAGAAGGCTTTGAGAAACAGAATCTTTGAAATGCAAGAGACTTGGTTTATTAATGAAATACAGCAGTGCAATAAAGCCTCAGTTTTGGTTCCTGAGCAAATGGGTCATAAACTTGTAGATAAAATCAATACACCAAATACGGCTGTTGACATCGAAAAATATGGTAGATCCGAGTAAGATAGTCGAGAGTATCCAAAGAGCTGAAAAGCAGGGACATATTTGAGCATATTAGCCACACTGAAATGCCGGTTGTAATAATTTCTGATGAAAAGAACTACTATCCGATAATAGGTGATATGAGAAAAATTAATGTGGATTGTACAATACCAACCGCTTATTAATAAAGTCTGATCAATATTTATTCCATACATCACATATTGTGCCGCCTTCAAATCTTCTGGATATTTTTTTTAGAACACTTAAACCTAAATAAGTTGCAGCTTTATTCTTGTACGAGAGCAAACAAACAACCATTCTACTACTGCTTTTTCTTTCTTGTTCTACTCTTTATTCAGGTTGATATACAATAAAATGAATATTTTCTACTTAAAACTTGGACTCTGATTTTTACATAAAACCAAAACTGGAGCATCATCTCTCGATTTGACATTTCTCTATATAGTGGTAACTAGGAACATTATTCTTACATGACTTTTATTACAATCTTTGTTGCGAAGTGCAAATTCTTGCTGTTGGAAGCATTGGCGAAATACATTATCAAGAAGGTGTAATCTTAATTCTCCATTCTCCGACTTTGTATTGCGGAATAGAACATGATTTTGCAACATAGATTTTAGACAATGACTCATACTTGACTTGCAACAATGATCACAATTTAAATATTCAAATACAAAATTAAAACTGATTAAAACACTTAAATTCCTCTTTAAAAAATATATCTTCTAACAACCCAAATTGATTTTAAAAGCTTCTGTCTTTTCTTAGCATTTTGGGTAAGTTCCCTATTGTATTCCACGATTTTAAAATATGAATAAAAATTATGTCATGAGAAGTAATCTGTAAAGTTATTTCACAATCATATTAAAAGTATTTTACGCATGCCGTTGTGATGATAAACGATGGACTAAAGTTTTAGCTTATTTAAAGTACGGATAGCAATGTCATTTTAACTACTTTCGTTACCTCCAATATGTAGTTTTAAAAATATCCATGAAACTTAAAATGCAAACTAGAACCAACTTCACACCATTTTTCATAAAACCAAATCTACAGTCTACAGGGGATTTAGTTGCCTCATAGATAACTTGTGATCGGGTGGTGTGTGGATTCTATTATAAACTTTGATGGCTTATTGCAGTTGTGGAGAATATGCAATTGGGTTTGGTATACAGCATTTTCCGTTTGCTTGACGTGACACATGACATGAAGGAAGATTGTCGTAGTCGACTCGGTATGCCATTCCTTTTTGTCCCATTGCATTAAAGTTTGGTCTAAATGCTCACTGGCAATTGTTTAAGTTAAGTTTGGGAAAAGCTAATAAAACACTTACTAACTCTACATTTAATGTAGCAAACCGACGTATCAACCAGATAATTTCTAGGCGACACTTGCACTACAGCTATATTGGCAAACGAATGTGAAAGTGAGAATTCTAAAATAGTAAATGTACATTTTCAGTTAGTGGTAAGACAAATCAGAAATTTCCGACTCCGGATTATATTTGCTTAATCTCTAGGGGGCGTATAATGTAACTTTTTCCTTAATCTGGGTTTAAACTAATCTTGTTTAATCCAAAAATAAATCCAAATTCCGTATATTTTGGTCAAATCCAAATTAATATTAAGCGAGATTAAATTTAATCTGATTTTTAAAGGCAAGCGTAAACTGGCTTACGACAACTCCTGACCGGTGGTAATTTTTGGATTCACTTCAGTTTAAAGTGTCAGATTGCATAACTTCAGCTAATTTCGCTCGAATAATCTTTCTAGATTAACTTGAGTCTAAACGGAAGTTACATTATAAGAATATTCCCAAACCGAGTTTAAACTCGACTTAAACCAAGAATTAATGCAGCAGCATGCAGATTATACGCCCCTAGGAATTTTAACGCTTCTCGACCAACGACCACACAATGTCTTATGTTCAAAATGTCACTACACGTTCACAAAAAGACACGCATTATTTTCCCTATAGCAAGTTAATGTCCTGTGCTTGAACAGTGTAGTATATTTAAAATATTTTATTAATTTATTTTATTAATTAAATAACCTGATCAATTCAACAAGATTTTTTGCGATGCTTCAGCAATATTTGGTTTTTTGGTGGAGACGGTATAGCATATTTGAGCAGCAGATTATACAGTTTGAGCTTTATATTATTCAACTGAGTTACTAATGAATGAAATCACTGATACAAATTACAAAGCCCTGATCTACATGACTTGAATCATATGCAATAATAAAAATAATGTAATAATTCTTTAAGGTAAGTAGCTAATGTAAGAACTCAACTAGGTAGGTAGCTCAACTTATCTTATCTCTCTCTTCGTCCTGACATACTCGCCGTTCCAACTTTGGGGGAATGAGTACCCGGAAGTGTAATTCTGTCTTTAAAAATCCAAAATCAATTAAAACACATATATTTAGCTAAATAGCCCCTCCTAACAAGTCATCTCCTCCATTTCCCAAAATACTTAATGTGTAATTCCAGGAAAGCAAACTTAATAGCGTATAACTAGTTTCCCACAAAACGGCAGAGGAGAAAGTATGGGACATGCAGTAATGTGGAGTGGAGGACAGAGTAGAACAGAAAGTGGAGCTCCAGCTAAAGCTGGACGTGAAGAAGGAGTAGATGAAAAAAAATAGGTGGGCCAAGTAAGACCGGAAGTAGGGCAGTTGTTGGAGTCCATGGAGCCCGAAATGGTGGTCCGATTAGGTTGGCATTGTTGCAGGTGCGTGGAATGTGGAGGGAAGAGCGAGGGTAAATTGGAAGCCCATTGGATGAATGTCAAAGGCGAGTTTTGAGGATTGAATCCCGGGGGAAATAGTGCAGGTCCATAAAAATGAGATTCATCTTACGAGGAATTACCGGTATACATTCCAAAAACCGAAGCCGTGGCTAAAAAATTTAAGGATAATGATTGCAATTGGTTTTTCTGGAGGAATACGACTAGATTCTCGTTTCCCTTTTTTCCTTCAACCCCTGGGGTAACATTTGGGCAGAACCATCAAAAATTTAAAACATATTATCCTATTGTCCAACCCATAACTGCATACCCACAAATTTTGCACTTAAAATCGTACAAAATTTTCATTATCAAGAATAGTTTTTGTGGTCTTGTGTGTGTACTGTCCCTTCATTTTTGGTTCAGTTCAGTTTGAAAAAGAACCATAAATGTGAATTGTTAAATAAATTCGAAACGTATTTTGTGATGTACTAAAAGTCCACAATCAATCAACCGTTTTGTGATGGTTCAGAAACGCTTGGTTTTTTGTGGAAGTGGAGGGAGCATCATTACTGATAGATTTCTGATCCAAATGCATGATATGAATGATAGAATGAATAATAAGTTTAATTTTGTTCCTGTTTTATTACGAATAATAAAAAAGCGACAAAGCATGCAGTAGCCTTTGGGGACTTTCTCATGACAGTAAAAATTTATCTGAATCTGAACTGTCCTTCTTTCAAAAACCCAAAAAGCATCGGTAGCTTTTTCCTTGTCAACTTATTTTCGAAAATATCTTACCGTCCCAACCCCTACATAACTATTTCCAAAAAACCGTTCCGCCATCTCTCCACAATTCTTATTCCTATTCCATATAGCTCACCCCCTTCTATATTCCTTCTATGACTTTCATACAAGCCTTAAAAGAAGTGACACGCTCTCCGGCTCATCTTGGTCCCATGAATTGACATGTGCGACAATCTGAATAAACGCGCTTTCAGAGGATCCCTCTCACGTCACCCGGCCAGGGTCACCCAGGTACTGCATAAACTCGCCAATATTTGTACTAAATGAGTTATTTTTGTACAGCGTGGCAATACCTAGGTACATTCTAAATTACAAACATTAAGTTTCCTTATCTTGAGTAGCATGCGTAAGTGCACATTCTTTTTTTACAATTTGTTAATGCAGTGCTACTGGATTTGGAGTATAAGCTGAAACAGAAGCTTTTAAAAAGATGGCAATGCCAAAGTACAATGACAATGGACCTACCTAAAACTTACTAATGTGAGAATCACGATAAAACCTATATATTAAATTGTTGATATGCGTACAGTTTCTGTGAACAGTATAGCAAAGAAACCATTACTACTTAAGCTTAATGCTAACCTTTTCATAGCAAGCCAGAAGCCAGGAAAAAATAATCCCAGAAATTCTTTTACACGTAGACCTTTTATCAAAAATACACAGTAAAGTATGCAATCAATCAAGCATCAGAAATAAAATGCATAAAGTTAAAGTAAGAACCCTTTGAAGTGTATGTCTAAGTCTTTCTAAATTTATGGGTTTGCAAATAGTACATCAGTACGTGAAATATTTTGGTGAAACTCTTTAGGCTATTATGTTATGTTCGCTGTGTTCTTTAATATCAACCTAACACGTGCTATGTTCATGTGCAAAAGAATGATTACGTGACTATATTCTATAAAGTGTACGATACCTCCTGTGTTTCATTAATTTGAATTTAGTAGCTGACTGGGTTTTACGTCGTGAGTACCTACAGCTTTCTACTAGTCATAATTCCTGAAATGTAAAGACTTGCATTGCACAGCTAGTACGAAAGACTATTGTTAAGAATAATATTATCGTTTCATGTAGTGATGGCAAAAATCGAAAACTAATCGCGATTAATCGCGATTAAACCGATTTTTGTCGAAACGTTTTATGCAAAAATCGGAAACAGTTTGGTAAAGTAAAAATCGTTTGTAAACGTTTTATACAAAAATCGGATCGTAATCGCGATTAATCGCGATTTTTACAAACTGGTCATTTTATAATTGCGTGTTAAACTAAATATAGAAACGGGACTGCTATATGGGTCAGAAAAGTCCTTAAAAACCACATGTACACCAATTATTTGTGTTTATTGTGCGTTTTGACCATTTTTTATTGACTACAGTTCACTTTGTTTCAATTTGTGAAGCCTCAAATACATTTTGCAACATAGGTTTTAAGGTTGGCGAAAATCGCAATTTTTCCGATTAGCAAACGTTTTAAACACTAATCGGATCGGCATCGAAAATGTTTTAGAAAATCGGATCGGTTTTTCCGATTATCCAAACGTTTTCATCAAAAATCGGATCGAAAATCGTTTTGTAATCGCGATTAATCGTTTGCCTTCACTAGTTTCATGTGCACGAAGCCAAGGAAAATAACAATTATATAAGTGCATTCGAAACAATTCTTGTTCTTGTTCAAAGTGTATCATTATTGCTCTGGATTGCTTTCAACAATTACAACTGCTCTGTAACAAAGTTCAAGAAATTTACAGGGGAAAATAAAATGGATTCAAGCGAAAGTAGAAATGCATTTGCTTGCAACGTTTGCAATAAAACTTTTAAGACAATTTACAATCTAAAAAATCACAAATTAGTACATTCCGATGCAAGACCCTTTCTGTGCAACGTGTGTGGTGCAGACTTTAAGCATAAGCTTAGTATGCATGCACACATTCAAATACTACATACCAACGAACGATTTTTCAAATGTTCTGTGTGCTCCAAATCATTCATAACATCCTCTAGCCTCGCAGCCCATGAAAAGACACATTCAGAAGAACGACCATTTAAATGTTCAAAGTGTCCTTTTGCATCAAAACGAAAAGACAATTTAAACAGACACAGTGTATCTCCTTTAAATACCAAGCCATATCATATGACTGTAGTTTGTGCGACAAACAGTTCTACAGGAAGGAAGGAACACCTGAACACCCACATTCGAACTACTCCCACAAATGAAAAACTATTCCAATGCGTCCAATGTCTATTGGCTTACACCAGCTCAGCAGCTTTGTCCCAATACCAAAATATTCATAAGCAGGAAAACTGGTTAAAATGCAGCTTGTGTTCAAAAGCATTTGCATTGAAGTACCGTTTTAAAATACACATGGAAACACATTCCTGGGAAAGAAAGCGATATTCGTGCGGTATTTGCTCACGCAGTTATATCACAATGCAAGGCCTTGAATACCATAAAAAACCACCCATTTTGGCAGGCGGAAGCATGTCACCGTGCCGAAAGCCCCCAACTCGCAACTCCAACGTCATGTTCTGAATCATTCTATGGAGAAACTTTACAAATGTCTTTTCTGTGGAAAACATTTTGGTGCGAAAAGCGTTTTACTAACTCATATTCGTACACACACAAAAGAAAAACCATTTTTCTGCGATTGGTGTAACTTGGAATATAGTGGTAGCCAAAATTTGATATATCACATAAAAAAGGCTCATAAAGTCTAGTTCTGAAACCACAAGAAGATATTCTAAGACATTTTGTGAATAGAAGCACAAAATACGAACATAGTCTAGAAGGGACATAAAACCGTTCTCCGTCTGGACCTTAATCAAAGCAGCAATTAAAATCATTGTGCGGTTTTAGCAAAAGTTTGTACACTTGATTATAACAATTGTTATAGTGCACCCACGTCGACTACACTTTTTTCTGAAACAAAGATACGAGATTGTATACCTCTTTATTTCTTAAGGTCATTCTGATATATTAATATTAATATCTGTACTCGTGCGGGTACACAGAGTTGTGTAGTAACATACAATCTGTATATAAAATAAATATCCTGCCTAACCAAAAAAATGTTAAAGCGTGAAATTTTTCAAAATTTTAAACTGGTACGAAATCATAACATTTATTTGAATAAAACCTAATTTTTGTAATGAACTGACTTCATCAAAAATACTATTTAGATTTATAGCTGTTATACTGTTTCTAGAAACTACTTCCACCATTTTTCATGGAACACATATCATCCACCACACAACTCAAAATGCTACATCTATTTTCCAAAATCTAATCTAATACACGTGCATTTCAGTAGGGTTCAAAATAAACCAAAAAATGGAACTAAATCCGTGACTCCTAATTAAATTTGCAAATTATTTCCTTTAAATGTATGAACTAAAAACCGGTAATTAACCATCATACAAATACAACAACTACTGTACAAGATTCATGCAATTTTGAAACATTTTGCGATGTGTCGACAGCATTCAGTTTTTTCGACAGAGGAATGTAGCATTATCTTCAGCTAGGTGAATCTTTGCTCTTTTATTCGTAGCACCGCAGAATATATAGATTTGTTTACATCGTGTACTTACGTTGGTTGGAAAAATTTTCTGATTCAAAAATATGAAATGCTTGAAATGATTTATGTAAATGGGACAACATTTTTATGAATTTTATTTGCAACATTCAAATTTAAGTCATACAAACATTGTTTGAATGAATAAGATATTTCCTGGAGAGTGGTGGCATTCTAACAACAATTAGCATGAATTATCCGTCATTGAAATTGCTTATTCATCTTAATTAGTCAGTTTTGATTGGATTCAGAGTAATTCAATTCATAATTCAGCTTTTCTACTAATTGTTTTAACTTGTCCCACAAAATCATGCCCTCCGTTCCCAGAAAAGGGTATGTGGAAATAAAGCAAACATATGGCTAGTTTCCAACAATACGGCCGAAATAATGTAATTCTTAAATGTAGTCCTTTTGCCCCCATTAACATACAATCCTCTAATTTAAAATAAATTTAAACACCTTTTTAGCTAAATAGTACTCCCTAACCTTTAAAACAACCAAACAAAATTATCCCCTTCATTACCTGACAATGTGTAATTAGCAAGAAGGTAAACTTAAAGTCAGTTTCTAACAAAACGACCAAGTAGAAGAGAAACTAAGGCATCGGAAGGAGTGGGGAGTGGAGGGTGGAGTAGAATAGAACTGGAGGAATGGGTGTTGATGGAGAAAAAAGTGGAATTCCTAGTAAAGCTTGAAGTGGAGAAAGAGTGGATGGGAAAATTGGTGGACCAAGTAAGTCCGGAAGTGGAGCTGTGGTGGACGGCACCTTATTGGTGGTATGTGGGTCATCCATCGAAATTGATGAAGGGGGATTATGGCTGGGAAGATAGGAGTATACTTTATATAAGGTGATCAGTAAGGCGGATGATCAAGGAAAGTAATCCGGGTAGATTGAGGGTAAGTAAGACTTGGTAACGAGGAGAGACCTGCCTGGTATATTGGCTATGATGTAGTTTAAGTACGAGGAGATGTGGGAGAAGAAGAGGAAAAATAGGGAGCCGATAGGCCGATGTCAAGCAGGTGACAACTGGTGGCGATTATAGAGAAGGATAGGGAAGATTTGGAAAGGGAAAGAAACAGGGATTGGAGGAGACTTTTGAGGTGACTGGGAGAAAAAGTGGATAAGCGAATGACTCAGAGGACATGAAAATAGATGTGCATGTAAAGAAGTTAAAGATCGAGGTGAAGGAGTGGACGGAGAACTATTAATTTGTTTCCTCTTTAATTCGCTACATTAAGTTAAATACCATTATTCTGGGATAAATCAAAAAAATAATTAACAGATCAAAAAACACTACAACATGTTGAGCAAAGCTGAGAAAAAATAATTTGAAAATTAATTGAAAGTTTATTAGTAGCAATTTGCTTTTAAATGGAGTGAAGTTTAAGTTAAATGGAAATAGAAATAAACTCCGGTTTGCAAAGTAAAATCGAAAATGCTGGTTAGTTTAGTTTTGTCGCACGAAAAATCTACAATTTTTTGTAATACAAAAGCTCCGTTCAGTTTGTTTGTGTTGTTGGAGGTAATTATTACGAAGTTTAGATACTGGCTTTTGCACCCATTCTTTTAATTCTTGAACTTCTAAATAGTACAAAGGGATATCTATTGATATTTAAATTATCTGTGGGATCTCGTTTTGTCTACGTGCTGAAGGATGTAGTTTTGAACTTGCTGTTCTCAATTTTGACCCGTACCAGGTTTTAAATCACAATTCGCTCATTACCCGTCTTTTCAACAAAATCGAACCTTATTGTGAATAGGTAACTAAACTTCTACTTATCTACTTGTATACTATCCTAATTTCTATTTTCCAACAAGGAAAAAACGAAGGGAGTCACGGGGAAGTTATAAAGAGGTGGGAATACTGAAACTTGTTTACGGCTACAGCGAACCAGAGTTCAATGAGCTAATTTCCATACTTATGTAAAGATTTTGCATTATAAATGTAAAGAAATTTGTTTGGTAAAGCGCATTCGTCTTCGTCTAAAGCAAATATGATTTTTTGGAACTGGTTTCCCACGAGTACAATTTTTCATAACATTAATATTACTACACTCACGATGCAATAGTTAACAATGACCTAGCGTAAATCAATTGGCTCAGCGTATCCAAAAAATGTATTTAGGCTGGAAAACCTACGAAAACGAGTTGAAAGAAAACTTTAATAACTGTCAAAAGCTTGCAGCTAGAACAGAACCAAAACTTTTATTTGAATAATAAATAGCAGGATTTTTGCACTGAACACACTTGCACTCATTTTCATAACTGCTACTGTTTGTAACAAAAAATCCAGTATTTTTCACAAAAGGCTTTCCTACTCCAATTTAACTCAAAACTGTTCGTTGTATATTTTTTTTGATTAACTTTTTTCCCCAAAAATCCGATTCATCTCACGAGGAATCAAATTCTGTTGCGGAAGTGTTCCTTTGGCAACTCAATAACGGGGTGGCCCAAAAAACGGTATGAAGGACCTTCATTAAAGGTACTCCGCTTCCGCTGGCGCCCACCCAAAAGCATTTACTGTGCATTGCGACGTTACTGGGTTGACCAATTGTGATCAAGCTTGTTTCATTAGTTACGTGACTATCCTGCTTGTTGGAGTAGGAATAAGATCTGCAGCCAGTTGCCAATCCCGGCTTTTGGACTGAATAAATTAGACAAATTTAGTGTGGAAGACAGACAAACGACAAATACAAGGGAAATATAGTTGGATTAGATAATAAAGTTTTGAAGAATTTTAGGTAAAGAAATGGCATGGTTTTTTCATTCCGGAATACTTGTTTAATTCTCTTTCTCTCTGTGCCTCTTTCGCCATGTGCCAATGCATCCCTTCTTCTTTCAATAAAAATTATTTAAAATACCTTCCTAACAGTTAAATGTGAAGTTCTCAGAAATGATTCGTAGACTCTTACAAAATACCCATTTTTCTTTTTTACTCCCACCAATTTTTTGTTGGGAAATAGTAAACAAGTTAATTAATGGGTGATTTTTTACCATTAACGCACCTAAAACCCTCAAAATAGGCGCATATATATGCTCTTAAAAATTTGAAATTATGCAGCTAAATATGCACTTAAAAATCGAATTTTATGTCAAAATTTGAATATTTTGGAAGAAAAAATTGGTCGATTTTAGAAACGAGGTCCTAAATAACTGTTTTGTACCTGTTTTACTATATTTCTTTAATATATCGTGGGTTGTAACCAACTTCTCCATTTATAGTTCGTTGATTCTATCAGCAACGTTTTCGACAGTTTCGTGTGTTTGACAAAATATGCAGTTTTACCCCTATAAATATGCATTTACGGGAACAAAAATTGGTCTTACTTTCAAAAAAGCAACAATTTTCCGCAAAAAATACAAATTTTAAAACCAAAAATGCGTTTTGGCAAGCAGAAACTCAACTTTTTCCAGAATATATGCACTTTTTGTGATTTTTTTCTTCAAAATCACAAAAATTCCCAAATATGTCCGTGCATATGCAATATGCGCTTAAAATCCAAAATATGCAAAATATGCAACTACAACATGGGCTTAAAAGAATCCTTTGGATGTGATTCGGATACATCCGGAAGCTTAGGATCACAGGACTCTTTACAAAAAATATGCACTTGCATAGAATCTCTGTCTCTACATATTAGCAATAACGCTTAATGAATATATTTTCTTTGAAACAAATTAAGTACGTAACAGCTCGCAAAACTGCATTAAAAACTTTCTACGTGCGCCGTTGTATAAGATTTTGAAACTACGTAAACCAATTAATGCCCAAACTGCATCTGCTATTAAGAAAATTCCCTGAATCTTCACGAAAAAAGTCAAGCGTTACTGAACTTCTTTAGCCATGGTGAGACCGACACAATGAATACTAATATAGATAATATGGTCCGTTTGATCTTCAAGATTTCAATTTGGTTGCAATTTGTCAGATTATTTATGGTTTACGTATTTTTGGGTTTTTTTATGTATTCGTTCTCTAGAGGCACTTCACTTTCTCCAACAAACGTTTCATACTGAGGAAGCAGAGGAACGGAAAACCAGGCTAACATTTCTTTATTTAGCTATTAATTCATTACATCAAACCAAGACCTTAAACTTTTCAAAAATATGGTATATTTAAGCAAGTTATGATTTCAATAAAGGGGACTGCTGTTTTGAAGCTGATTTTGGGGGACATTGATTTTAATAAAGTTTGCTTTCTGCGAGATTTCGAAAAATCTTCACGTCTTAATACATTTCTTTGGGTACCCAAATCAATTGCCAAAACCGCAGATCATTCTCATCGTCCTCAGCAAATTTATTAGCCATTCTTAAAATTACATTCACGAGAAACAGTTTCCAAAAATCCCTATATTATTTAACTCAGAAAAACAATACACCTTCCGAAATGCTTCTTTTTACGCTAGAATGCGCAATTTTGCATATGAAAATATGCTTATGAAAAATCACTCTAATTAAAGTAACTAACAGTCAATTCAAAAGGAGCATTACAGTTCAGAGATGCCTGATTCCCTCGAAAAACCATTCATTCGTTCCCATGAATGACTCATTTTTGTTTAAAAAATTGGCTTAACGAATAGGTTTCCAATTTGTTAAAGAAGAGACTAGTTAAAATAAGCAAATTTCTATCTAAAATTACGGATAGTCTGCACTTAAGTTAAATATATTAATATGTACAATGTCTTCGGCTACACTATTGAAATTAATAAGAAAAATATCTCAATACTCTTTAACCAATCTAACCCGCAAGCTAAGCGGCCTCCCTCTTTTCAAAAATCCAACCGGTTTTGAATTATCACGAAGTTGCGCATACTTGGTTTGTTTATATCAAAACTTAATTAATTAGCAAGCCGTGACTTATACATCCGGGTCATTTAAAAAATAAACCAGTGTAGCGTAAGAGCGATGGAGACAGGGACAACAAAATCTAAGGGTTGGGCAATTATATTTTGAATGATTTGAAAAGCAATTATTGCGGGTATGCATATATTTTTGACAGGCGGCTTACGGCATTGGTAGTAAAGTTTTATTCCAAAGTATCCAAAGCCAAGTCTCCAGTTTCAGAATTCCTCACAGTCCATTCAAAACTGGAAATAAACGGGTTCACCCTCCGCAGAGAAACCACCATCACCGGATGGCGCATTTCCCTAGGGAGACTTGACACCACTGGCAATTCTGGCACGGTGCCATGCCAGTGGCACATCCCCAATTACTCCCTCCAGCAAACATGTACTCGTGTTTTCAATAACCCATAGTTCTTACCCTCCACTCAGCAGATCCTCCACACTACTCATATTAATTCTCCCTAAAGTTCTCTCCCTGTGGGGGCACCTTGTGTCTCCTCGTAATTCTCGACGTATTCTCCTCCTTACTCCAGTATTGATTTAGTGTTCTACTCTAAGGTTTTGACAATTATTAAAGTTTGCTTTCTCTCTGTGGAAAAAACTTTCACATCTGACTGCATTTATTACGGTACGATAGTGGAGAGTAGTTGTCCATCGGTATCTTCAAGTAAGCCGCGTAAGCAAATTGATTAACTATTTCCATTCCTATAGGGTTTGACCCAAATATTTCTTTTTTAGGGAAGATGTATGTTAGAACGGTGGCTCTTAAAACGCCTACAAGCTCATTTTCATTCCAGGGAAACTCAAATTTTCAATAAAGCGTCAACTTCCTGAAAAACAAAATTTTTGCATTTGTATCTCAGCTGAACGCCGAGAATGATTTTAAATGTGCATCAGGGCTCTCGTTTTTGACAGATGGATGGAGCATATCCGCGAATTCTAAAGTTTCTAGTGGAATCCAAATTCATACAATGCCACGCTCCATGATGCCTTTATCAGAATGTCACTACTCTATGAAATAAAGCGCTTTAAAAATTACTTTACTATAATTGGAGTGTAGCTATTGCATAAACATCAAAATAAAGAGTTATACTATTTCAACTAATTAAACGCCAACAGAAGGTTAAAACGGTTATTCTAATCACATTTCTTGAACGCTGATTTCACGGTTTGTGGTATTTTGAATTATACAACCGGGTAGTGGAAAATGCGGCAAGCCGAAGATATTTTACAAACAAATAAAATATTGCCAACACTTAATCCAAAACTATCATATAAAACGCCACAGGGCTTACGATCAATTAAATTTTTAATTTGGTTTTCTAAGTAGGGCACATTACATTGGTTAGGCTTGCGATTAAAGCTTATGGCTTTTTATTTTTTGCATTAAGTATTGCATTGTATTTTTGATCTGTTAAATGATTTATTGTTTAAGAGTAAAAGAGATTGGTTTGTTTTATAACCTTTCACATAAAGTAGATGTACGGATGGACAAACAAACATTCTCTAACACTACGGCAGCTACTAATCTTTAAAAGTTCCTCTGCGCCAGCAACGAGCTAATCAGAATTGTTTTTCCATGTGTGCCCTATACATTTATTCACCAATATTTCTATCATTAGACAAATTACTGATACTGCATTTCCTATCAATAAGCTTACAAATATCACCAAGATATTTCCTGCCATTGATGTACCAGTTACCTGCACTGATGACTTTTTAGAATTCCGTAAATTAATAAGTTCTAGTACGATTTTGTTAAGCCATTCCCAAATACCAGACTGAGTGACGGACTTAATTCGTTTCACCGTTGTTGGTGGAATACGGCCACTAAATGTTAAATACAAGCCGTAATCAAACAGTAACTCTTTAGATAAAGACACGTATTCTTTTCTTGGCAACGCTTTTGCAAAACTCTGGCATTTCCAGACAGGTATTATCAACGCTGTTCCGTTACAAGCTTCTAAATGATTTTTCAATAAACCGTCCTCCAAGTCTTGCATTATTTCGTAAATGGGTACAGGATGAATACTTTCCGCTACCTTAGTCAAGATATTGTTTTGTGCAGCTTTTAGAAAGCTATATGATTGAGGAAGTAATTGAGTGTACTTCATAAGAAAAGTTCTTCGATCAAACTCTGTTAAGTTTGGCAAGTGTTTCTTGTTTATAAAATTGGGTGGCAATTTAAATATCCTTGTGTTCAAGTAATGTCTGCGTGTTTTGTGACGCAAAGTTTTAACCCACTCAAATAGGCTGTGCTTATTCCACGTTATATTTATCAGATTAAGGGGCATTTCACCTTTGGTCCAATACTCCGAGTTGTAAATCCAAGTGTCAGCGTATTCCATCTCCGGGTAAATTGTAAAGTTTGCACGTACAAGATCAATAAAATAGTCATAAGTTAGATGATCGCGTTTAGCAATAAGATTGTTAATGTTTTTGCTCTTGTATCCGTTGCTTAGGACAAGTGCAGAAAGTAAGTATATTGCAGCAATTCCTTTACACCTTTTTATGTAGCGAAATACGTCTCCTTGTTCCAAATGAATTTTTATGACATCCAACAAAGTTTTCAAAATCACTGTGTCTTCAAACTGCTTAACCCAAAGTATCAACAGGCCCCAAGAAATTACAGCGGTAATCCAACATAAATTTTCGTAGACGCCGTAAAGCTGTTCAAAAGCCAAACCTGACACGTAAGGAACTTTGCAACCTACAAACCCGTATCTTGTTGTAGGATAAAGTACACCTGCACCATAAAAGTCTCTGTAGGAATGTATTTGAATAGTTACTCTGAAAAAGGATGCCCGTGTAAATTCAGAGTACGAATCGATATGTAACGCCTTGTTTCCAATACATTCAACTCCTTTTAAGGATCCATGAGTTCTCATAGATTCAACACGGTAGGTGTGGTTTCCTAGTAGCGACAATAGTACGTTAAGATAAATCCTTCCTGTGTCTTTGTGGGTGTTTTTGATATAAATCCGCCGTTTTCCCACGCTGCATTCACCAAGCAGTTGCCGGAGTTGCGCACTACGAATGTAACTGTCATAAATTGTCCAGCTAGTACTTCTAGACGGAAACGCCTGCCAGTATATAGATGACAGTCGTAGCGTTTTCCATTCTGTATATGCAAAACAATTCGCATTCCTTGTGCTTATAGTCAGAAAATCAGGGTCTAAGCATATTTTTGTAGTATATACGTGATCTCGCTTAACAACACTAACAATAGCTACTACAATTACGTAGTTGGTGTATAAACTACCTCTTAGTTTTAGATTCATATCAGAATAAAAACCATCATGAAGAAATAGTCTCCAAAGTGCAATGCTATCAGCATGGCTTTCATTTACAACGCTAATATGATAAACAGGTCTGGATTGGGAGACGGATTGGTCAAAATCGTTTACATCAGATTTGAATTTTGGTTTGTAATTCCAAATTTCATGAAACCAGAAACGAGCTGCATTGGAGTTTGTCTGATAATGAGTTCGATCATGTAATTCTGTATTATAAAAATGTTCATAAGGAAGCAATGCTACTCGCACTTCACATTGCCAGGGTTTTGATTGCAAAGAAAATTTAAAGAAGTCTATGTGAGTACAGACTCCTTCTTCTAATGGTCGAAATGTGGTTTGTTCTAACCTTATGGTTGAATAGCATTCGTGTAAGTGATTGTGGCAAAGATAAAAGTTGCTCCTTTCTACCAAAGACCTGTAAACCCACTTGACTACTTTAACCCTGTTATTCTTTCTAGAAATTCTAACTAGTACTGGAACCCTATTAACGTAAGGAATTAGTAAACTTTCAAATGTTAAATCAAAATTATGAAAATTAGTTATGTGTACAAAACAATTAGAATTTTGATAGGGCTTGACCAAACTACCAAGGTTTATAAATGGATTTGCCAACTTTACTGCCTGAACATTTTTTATAGATTGCGAAAAAACCTCATTCAACTTGGCAGTAGCCAAACGTGTCTGGTTTAGTTCAATAAAAAGGTCTACTAACTGAAATTTATATGAACGGAGATTTATACTGTTGCAAGACACAAGGATAGTATAAAATGAGAGACAAAACCTAAAATTCATGTTGCTTTTATTGAATACGTTACTGCGGATATTGGAAAATTCTCATGGCTAAACTTAAACCACAAAACAAATTTTACAGACGAGCTATAACAGAGAGACTGTGTCAGCTTTTAAAATCACGAATCCAATGACAAACAATTTTGCTGTAAAGGACAAACAGGACATATAAGTTGAAAAAGTAAAGTTGTACTTAACTGTCAGACTCTTTAACAACCCATGTTGTAAAAATTTAGCAAACAGTTCTTAAGTTGACATAAAAGTTTCACCACAAACTTGTACTTATACCCTGCTCCAGCGTCCTTAATTTAAATTAACAATTTTGAATTATCAGTGTCAGTTTTAAATTGGGTTTCAAGTAATGTTTGGAAAGACAATAGAACAAATAACACTAGCAAAAAACAGGTGTAGAGTTTTTGGTAAAAAACTCACTAAACCGAATTCCGTAAGGGCATTTGATTTGTGTCAATTAGTCAGAAGTGGATTTGGAATTTTTAAATCGCTTTAAGTATGTTAAAATTAATACACGTATGTAAGTCGACATGAATGTGTGAGATAGAAGTGTCCAATATAGAACTTTGATGATTCAAAATATCAATTGACAGTTATTTAGCTGAGGCAGCATGAATGCTAAATGAAAAACCGTCAAAGTTTTGGATTTAATCATCACTTAAAAATTAAATTTTGAGCATTAAAGCAATTAAGTTGTACTTGTTAGAGTAACTATTAGCGGATGTTGACACCAAAAAATGAACTTTCTTCAATTTCAAAACTTTTACCACATAATGATAGTAGGACTGCAGAAAATAGTCCGTGCAAAGTTTCAGCCCTCCAAAGTAGCTGTGGCGTCGGTGGTGACGAAAAACCGTTTTTGTCGATGTCCACAGAATAAAATTCGAATTTCTCAAAACAGGAAAGATAAAGGATTGTGATTTTCTTGGTGGAGCTTAAGGGGTAAATGAGCAATTAAATGACGTACAGACATCACATTATTGTGCATACACATTTTAGCAAAAAAATATTTTTCGGAAATTTTCAATTTTTTCTCCACTTTTTGAGGGTTTTAGCCGCGACCATTTTTCAGAACCATCCATAAATCTCTAAATTTATACTGTCTGCCTAGAGTACGGTATTGCTGAGCTACTGCAGCAAATTTCGTGCAAAAATTCGATTTGGTTGAGAAAATGTGGCCAAAAGTTGAAACCGAAAGTGACTCAAAAAGTTGATCAACGTAGAAAATTGGCGATATCTTTTTTTCTTTACAACATTTTAAAAATCTGAGAATATACACTCGAGCTAAGTGCATTAGGATTCATTTGACACCATAACTGCCAATATCTGAGCACTGACCACTGTGGTCGCCTAGGCTACTTTTGTCCCTCAGTTCATTCAATAAAATGTCCTGTTTAAGCAAGCAAAATCAGTCGTTGTGTGCAATTCTTAAGTTTCATGGACTGTAGATACCAAATTGAATGATTTTTAAAACAATAAGCTGCTTTGAAAGTATAGTTTCTACACAAACTTGAAGAATTACTTAAAACGACTGATTGTGCTTGCTTGAACAGTACATTTTATTGAATGAACTGAGGGACAAAAGTAGCCTAGGCGACCACAGTGGTCAGTGCTCAGATATTGGCAGTTATGGTGTCAAATGAATCCTAATGCACTTAGCTCGAGTGTATATTCTCAGATTTTTAAAATGTTGTAAAGAAAAAAAGATATCGCCAATTTTCTACGTTGATCAACTTTTTGAGTCACTTTCGGTTTCAACTTTTGGCCACATTTTCTCAACCAAATCGAATTTTTGCTCGAAATTTGCTGCAGTAGCTCAGCAATACCGTACTCTAGACAGACAGTATAAATTTAGAGATTTATGGATGGTTCTGAAAAATGGTCGCGGCTAAAACCCTCAAAAAGTGGAGAAAAAATTGAAAATTTCCGAAAAATATTTTTTTGCTAAAATGTGTATGCACAATAATGTGATGTCTGTACGTCATTTAATTGCTCATTTACCCCTTAAGCTCCACCAAGAAAATCACAATCCTTTATCTTTCCTGTTTTGAGAAATTCGAATTTTATTCTGTGGACATCGACAAAAACGGTTTTTCGTCACCACCGACGCCACAGCTACTTTGGAGGGCTGAAACTTTGCACCGACTATTTTCTGCAGTCCTACTATCATTATGTGGTAAAAGTTTTGAAATTGAAGAAAGTTCATTTTTTGGTGTCAACATCCGCAAATAGTTACTCACTAGTAGTAGCAGTTGTTCCATTATATTAAGCTTCTACAGCATACTAAAAATTATTGCAATTTGTTCTTATCCAATTAGAAAGCATAGTAGTATACCAACGTAAAAGAAAAAACATCAGTATAACAGATTGTTTTTTAAAATTTTAGTAAGTGTTGGTTCCTTATAATTGCTTGGAATAATTAGTCTTTACAAATTGTTCACATGTCGTAAATTCTGTGGGCTAATATAGCCAGAAAAAGTTGGAGGTATTTTTAGGCAAAAAATGTTCTTACTGCAAGGGCATTTCCTTGATCCATGCTTACATCTGTGGGGAGAATAATATAAATATTTAGAAAATTTGCAAGACTATTTTACAAAGAATTTAAGATGAATATTTTGTACAAACTTGTGAAATTGTAAACTTACGTTAGTATTCACTGCTTGTGATTTTGAGGTATTTAAGTCAATGTTTCAGAATGACTAAACGAGACCAATACCCATCTTAGATCTGGTGCATGGTGGTATCACTAAAGCTGCAAAACACAAATCTAAATGGCGTCTTACCTTGTCTTATATCTTAAATTCTAATTCCCGGCTCCTTCCTTCCCAGACGTGACTATGCAGTAATTGAGATAATGCAATTTATTTAGGTAGTTAGCTAATGTAAGAAGTCAACTAGGTAGGTACATATATTATCTCTCTTCGCCCCGATCCACCTACCAGTTTCAACTTTGGGGAAATGAATACATGGAAGGGATGCGGGGGAACAGAAATTAGGGGAATGGGCGTTGATGTAGAAAAAGTGGAGTTCAAAGCTTGTTTGAAGCGAAGGAGTGGATGTAGCGAAAATCAGTGGGCCAAGTAAGTCCCGGAGGTGGGACTGGGACTATTCAGATTCTTTTTGGAGGGTTAGCCAATTGGATTGTGACCAGGAGTGTGGTCGACCAAGGAAAGTGATCCGGGTAGATTGAGGGTAAGTAAGATTGTCGGGGAAGCGGTGGTTTGCAACTTGGGAAAGTGGAGGGATCTGCGGGGAGTTTTGGCAATGGTGAGGAATAAGTATGAGAAGACGAGGAATTATGAGGAGGAGACTTTAGGTTATGTCAAGGAGGTGAGAAATGGGGATGATAAAGAGTAGGAAGTATTCAAAAGAAATAGAAGATGAAGGAGACTTTCCAGATGACTGGCAAATAAAAACGCAGAGAAAGGAACGGTTCCGAGAAAAGTAAAAGTGGAGGTAAAGGGAGAGGTGGAGGAGGTAACCAAGAATTCTTAATTTCTTTCATCTTTAATTCGCTACATTAAGTTACCAACCTTCCGGAATAAATCAAGAAATTAATTAACAGAGAAGGCATTGCAAAATGCTTGAACTTAGCTAATGAATTTCGTGAATCCTGAGAAAACCACTTTAGAAATTGGTTGACTCCAGGCTTACCACTAATTACTTGGCTTTTAAAAAATATAATTGAATTAGTTAAATGCAACCAAAAATAAATCCCGGTTTGCTAGGTAAAACCAGAAGAGATTTTTTGTTGCACTAAGTACCCGCAGTTTTTGTGATGATTCAGCGATGTTCAGTTTGTTTTTGGAGGTGGTGGTAATTAATGTTAAATTAGATGTGGCTCTGGAATGCTCTAAAAAGTTTAACGGTCCAGTTTACAATGTAATCTTTAACATGCAATGCAGCAGTGTATCTGTTTTTAAACTTGCCTACGGAATTTACTACTGTCTTAAAATTGAATAAGTCTAAAAACTCTTTATCTCAGTTTTCCCTGTACCAGCTTTTAAAGCCAAATATTGATTTGTGACAACACAATGCTTTTTCTACAAAAAGTGGAAATATATTCATTAAGCCTTAATGTGCATAGGTAGCTAACTTTCCAGTAATATACTTGATTACTAATTTCTTTACTTTTTTCAGAATACCAGCAGTATACCGGGCATAGGAAAGTTTTAGTCCTCGAGGATGTAAGTGAGGATCCTTTTCGGTTTTACCTAGCAAACCTTATTTTATTTATTTTTATTTCCATTAAAAAAAGCCAACCATTTAGTAGTAAACTTGAAGTCCACTAAGTTTTTAATTGTTTTTCTCAGGTTTTTCTAAACTTCATTAGGTAAACTAAACAATTTATACGTTTTCTGCCCTGACAATGTGGCACTTTATTCCACTATTCCTCAAGGCTTCCGCACCCAGCGCAAGGCACAGCAGGCACGTGCCTCCAGCTAGAAGTTGACCACATGCAAAAAATTAGGTTTTTGTTGAAGCAATTTCGTTTGAGTAACTGCAGTATAAATGACATTTAGAATTTAAATAAGAAAAAAGCAGCGTTAGCCAATTGGATATTACTTACTAATATATTATAAGTAATATTGATGCTTAGAAACTAATATACAAGCAATCTGAACTATACAGGAGGTAAAATACCTACACAAGTATATAATATGTCACCAAACCTTGGCAGATTTTATTTCAATAAAAACCGTACTCGTGTATCTGAAACAAATATGCAAAATACTTGTCTGTGTTATGCAGATGGATACATGATGTCAAACGGGTATTTATAAATGTAAACATAGTTATAATTTTGTTTGCTCCTTCATGATTCTATGAAGCAGCTTCATATAAATTGAAAATTATAAACTTTCCTGATTATCATTGTTTCTGATTCGGTTGTCAGTCAAAATAGGTAACTGCATTTTGCATATTCCATTCCATTGCATTACTGTTAAAACCGAATTTTCAAAATAACTAAAAAAACGTTTTACAACAAACGTGGTGGGACTCGCTTGCTCGGGATTTTTTCTCCAATACCGCAATTTAGATACATGCATAATGTTTACTCAACATTTGGGTGTTACGAAATGAATGCAAACTCTGCTCATTTTTCACGTATTTGAGAAGGTACAAGATTCTCTAAATATGAAAAATATATTATTCTTCCGAATCACCATCCAATTGAGTTATTGAAGATCTTTTTTGCCTGTTTATAAGAGGATGAACAAATTTTGATGAGACGTTGTAAAGATTAAAGAATATAACTGATCTACTACGTGTTCCTTAGAAATGATGATTTGCTTTTCAAAATATGGACTGATGTTGAGTTTTCCCAAACCAACTCCCTTCGCTATAGCATCGATCAAAGCAGTAATAAATCACATGATTTTCCCTAACGTTCTGCCTGTAAAAAGTGTGTTAAACTATCATACGTTGACAATTTTAAAATTAGTATTGCAAAAAAATTGTTTAATTCTTCATGTTAATTAATTACTTATTTTCCATTTACAAATCCGTTTAACTAGTTGACTAGTAGTGTTTGCAAATGACAGAACTTCTGTGTTGGCTGGCTAAGTAACTTTACGAAAATGTAGGGCAAGATGTTAAGAAGACTTTGTAAAATGTTAATTCCTAAACATTCTTTTTCTTCATCACACAGATGGAGCACGGCCATCTTAATCTTTACCAAGAAGCGAAATGACACCTCATCATATCAAGAAATGACAAATTAATTTTGGCAATATGTTTAATCAGACTATTCATTCTAATTTGGTTGTCAGCATGTCGCCAGCCAACAGTAAACGTTTCACTGCACAAGGTTGTAATTTAATGTAGTACGAGGAAAATTATAAATAGAAAAGCATGTTAATTGTTCTCATGAGTTGCTACTTAACATACTTACCACTTTATTTCTTAAGGAGTAATTTCCGTGTATTTAAAAAAGTGAGTTTAAAAGATTCATTTTAAAAATAAGAATCATTTTTTAAACTAACCTTTAGACGCAAATTATATTCTCCGTTACAAATGGTGGGACCATTTTAATATAAATCTAAGAAAATATAATGCCACATCCCCGAAACCATAAAACTCATGCAGCAGCAACATGCAGCATGCGGCCAACTCATCGCGATATACTTTAAAATTGAGGAAAATCTGCTATGGTTACATCAGTTCAGTACAGCACAAACTAGTTTTATAATTTGCTTATCAATCCAAGGTTTAGTTCCATTTCTGAATTCTTTTGAAATTTAATGAGATACGAAAGTGATAGAGAGAAAAAGGACTTTCTCTTTACGTTTTACTTGAAATTTAGTAAGTTGAATGACTGGGAAAACTGGTTTGTTCATTTGAGGTGAAGTGGATTTTGTAAAACGAAACCAGTCGGCAGTCATATTTGGGGATAAGAAATGGGTTCCGTGAAAAATAGTGGAAGTGTATTTTAGAAACAGTAGAACAGCTATGAAATAAAAATAGTATTTTTAAGCATCGAATTCATTACAAATAGTAATTTTTTATACACATATGCTTTTGTTATAGTTTCAGATTTTGAAAACTTTCACGCTTTAACATATATCTATTGGTTACGAAGGGTATAACCAATTGGGTAGATGGTTCGGCTTCATGGCAAGGTTATTGTAGATTAACCAGTAATATATTCCCAAATCGCAAAAGTCATACAAATGTACATATTTCCGACAGATATCATTAGGATTAGGACAAACCCTTTGCCGTTTAAAATGCCAAGTTTAGTACACACTGAAAAATTTTCTTTGTCACTGGAATCGACAGTCCACCGGTAACCCACATCAATAATTCTTTCTATTTCCGGGTATGCTCTATAATTTCAAGCTGTTGCCCAACAAATGACCTCCTCCAAAATAAACAATTAGCCAAACTATTCGAAGTAAACTTGAAATTAATCGTATTAATAAAAGTACATTTCCTTGAATTTCAACACAATTATATCATAGATACTCCTTTTCGCTCTCCCCACGCAACCCACCTTCCCTAGACTCCTTTTTAATTTTTTTCTTGAGAGTGGTACGCACATGTTAGCAAGCAAGTTGATAACTGGGAGGTTCGTTAACTATTTCCATTGATGTTGAATTAATATATTTCATTTTTGAAGAGGTAACATGTTTAATGATATACGGCGCAAATTGAGGAAAAAAGCAAAAATTGTATTCAAATTAATTTTACTGCCAAGGGAGTGTTTACATTCAAGCTAACTATACCTTCTGCATCTATTCACCTTGAAGATGTTGTGATAAGCTAATGTCTAGTAACAAAAATGATACATAGCAAATTGATAAAAAAATTGGTAAAAATTAAATTCATTCAATTTTAAGAGAGAAGGGAGTTCCGCAAGCGAGTCAAAAAATAGACTTTCTGCACTAAATCTAAGATATTCCATTAAACAAATGGACGAAGTCAATAACCAATCTATTTAACCAAAAATTACCGCCGCATCCAAAAACAAACCAAACAGCTGAATTATCAGAAATTTTGGAAGTTTTCAGTGCAACAAAGCATTGTTTTCCATTTTACCTAGCAAACCGTGATTTACTTTTATTTTTTAGAATAAGCAACAAATATCAATAGTAGTGGAAAGACTGTACATCCATTTTGACCATTCCCTTGCCAGTGTAATTTTAGAAAGGAGAAAAGTAAGCATTGCGCTGAGGAAGGTTGTATCTTTCCAAATGGAGAAAAATCCAGGAACGGACTAAAATTAGAATTGACACTAGAGTGGTTCACCTACTGTGGAGGAACCACAACTGTGGAGGTTCGTTTTTCCTAGGCGACATTCTACCACAGAAAATCATCACACCTCACCATTTCTCCCTCATTCCCCTCATTGTAATAAAATCGTACTCGACCTCCTTCTAATTCCCACCTCTCCCCCTCCACTCAACAAAACCTCCACACTCTCCCTCCAATCATTTCCCTGAGGAGACACCTTTTGTCGCCTCCTACCTCTGGGGTTCACCTCATCCGCACTCTGACTTTCTCGGACTCCTCCTCCAGTCTCCCTCAGTTTGCAACTTCCTCTTTCCCTCCGTCCACCTCTTCTTGTGGCAGCACTCCTTAACAATCCCTCCAAAATCCCATCCTTCTCCATTGTCTCTCCAGCTTCTCGTATTGCTGTACTATTGCTTCTTGACCTGGACCCTGCTCTGAATACGTGGTCCCTTAATTTCCGATCTAGTGCCCGTGAGTATGCAAGCCTCAAGTTTGCCCTGAATTCCAAGTGCCGCCAAATCCTCTCCATTCCTCTTCCAACCAACAGTCTTCAGTTCCTCCGCTTTCTCCTTGAACTCCTTTGCTTTCATCGCGAATCTTAGCTTGAATCTGCAGTTCCTTCTCTCTCGTCACCAATTTCTATTCTTTAACCAGCAATTCCACAGCCTTGGTTGCCTCTAACTCCCCCATTCTAACTGGTTCGCGTCCTTCAGGATTCCAATCTTTTGCTCCCTGTCATCCAGTTCCTTCTTCCGGGCTTTCATTTTCCTGGTCATCTTATTCAGTTTCGCCTCTCCGCATTTCAAGTTCTCAGCCTCCAACCCCTTTTTTCTTTGCTGTCCAACAGGTTCCATTCTTCCCTAAAAGTGCCCCTCCATCATGATTATGAGAAATCTTAAACCTGCTCATATTTTCCAACAAAAACTGAGGCAAGTCACGGAGACGAAGGCAGGGTATTTCGGGAGGAAGAAGCATCTCTGAACTACAAGGCGTCATCCATTAATGACATCACTTTTAGGGGTCGGTGGGTCACTCAGCGCCCCTGGAAAAAACTTTTTCTTCCCGGTATCCTGTGGTACCCAAAAAATTTCCCGATGAACCCAAAAGTTAAAAAAGTTCCCGCTAGACTGATAAGGCTCCCCATATGTTGTGCAAAAAACTGGTACAGTCGACTTCCTAGAATTTGTTTTATGGAAAAATTTATGAGAAAATGTTTTATAGTGAAATGATTTCAACGAACTTAGTAAAAATAATTTGTTCTAAGTGTAATAGTAAAGAAAATTTGTACAACATTACAATACAGTAAAGGTTTTGTAAAACACTGTGAAGATTTAGTAAGGTAGTAAAAACATGAAATTGTAGAACGGAGAGTTTGAAAGAAACAAGGGAAAAATTTATTGGAAGACAAATGAAATTTTAATAAAAATACGAGAACATTTGAGATTTTTTTATATAAAAAAAGTTAAAATAAAATATTTGTAAAAAATCTCAGAAACATCTATCTTCAGAAGTTTTGAATTTTCTCTTTCAGTTTTTTTTATTTGAGAAATTAGTAGTTCATTGATTTTTTAAAAATATCAGCATTACGTCGTTTGTAATGTTTTTTTGGGTGACCCCGTCAAAAATCTTTATTTAGAAAGATGTAGAATGTTAGAGGAGCCTTCAGACAGTTCAGAACCTAAAAATCTAAATCTGTATCCGAAATGTTTGGTTCAAAATTTATTGTCACTTGAATGTTAGAAACCTGATTTATGCATTATGTGGAAAACATTTTCAGATCGCTTCCGCGCCCAAACTGAGTACCAATTATGAAACGACATTGCACTGTCTAGCACCAGTGTTTTTTTAGATTTTTTCTATTTGCTATGGTTCTTTAGCCACAGCAATGTCAATTGATTTTTAGGGTTTAATGCGTATATAATTAACGTGTTTCTTGATTAGAAGTAAAACATAATTACATAAGTAGTACAACGACTTAAGTATGTGCGCATGCATGATTTGTACCACTCAAGATGCAACCATTTGTAAAATGGTTTTCGTTTTTTAAAAAAATCTCTTTTTAAGCCTTCGCTTTAATCTTCCGTCAAGCTTTATGTTAAACATTTACGCCACTTCTGTGCATTTGAGTGTTTTTTTGCACCATTTAAGCTACAGATACATGCTGTGCTTCTCCGGGTACATGAAATACTTAAAACGAACAGATAATTATGCTGTTTGCATTGCAGTGCATTTCTACACACATTTTCCTATCAGAGATTTAAAAGAGGAGTAGTTAGCTTTCTGAAAGGTAAGAATATTTATTAATTTAGCATCAAAATCAAAATCAAACACTACAATCAATCAACAATCTAAACTAATCTACTTAGATAAGTGGCTCCTGTCAGTCAATTCAATTATATAACTACTATGAAGTTATTAAACAACAATTTTAATGCAATTCCTTCAGTCATGGGCATCAACCACACGGCCATTTTGCATAACAAAAAAAAGATTTGTTTACAAATTGAAATAGATGATAAGATAAGACTGGAAAAATATTGTATTAAATACAAATTTTATGAAACTTGAAAAATTTAGTATGAACATGCATGAGGAGAAACTTCTCTGTACGAAAATGGAAAACTTTGGATTAAACATGAGTTTTTAACATGAAATCGAAGTAATAAAAAATTTATACGAAATTAGGATTCTTTTTATAAATTTAGAAATATTTTTGACTTCTGAAAATTTTATGTAATATTGGGATTTTTAAAAACTAATTCCAGCCAAATTTGAAATAATACTGATAAAGTCTGTTTAAAGTTGTGATTATGTACGAAACAAGGAAAAATTGTCTTCCCAATTTAAAAGTATTGCTCAAAAACGTTAGTGGCAGTTTTATTACGTGAAAGTAAGAAATTTAGTAAGTAAAAATCTTGTTACAATGTCGGGAAATCTTATAAAGCTTCGGAAGATTTTGGAACATTTCAATATCTCGTCCATTTTTGTTCCCTTTCTTTTCCTCTTCCTTCATTTTCCTCTTCCTTCCCTTCTCTTTTTACTTCCTTCGGCTTGAAATATCCCGGTATCCTAGATACCAGGATACCGAGTTTTTTCCAGCGGCGTCACTCAGGTTAAAAGGTGACGGCCTATGTTAAGTGCCCTATCCTACAATGTTAAAAAATACTGACAGGGGACAGTGGGTCACTCGAAAAATCGGTTTTTAAAAAGTGATGTCATTAGTGGACGACGCCCAATTCGCATATTGAATTGAAGTTTGAGAGGTGATATACTTAATGCTTATGTATTAAGTTGCTAACAGTTGCCTAATTTAATAGAACCTGTACTTACGTAGAACCCAGCCACAGTCAGTGTAGCATTTCCGGCGTTCAAATTCTTCAAAACTTTCGGAAAAATTAACAAAGCCCTTTAAAACATTTTCATTCATTTATTTGATACAATGCTACTTCTCCACCAATTACTCATCCTAGTTCGGCTGTTGTACACATTTTTTATTTTAATGCGTTGCGTATTGCATAAGATTGTATAAATTTTGAACGAAATTCAGAAAACAAAATAGATTTCACCAAAATCCAGTATTTTGAATTTTAACATGCTATCCATCATTCATTTCGGTTTGCGACTTGGTAACGTGGAGTGATCTGCCGGGTATGTTAGGCTATGATGGAGCATAAGTATGAGAAGGTGTGGAGAAGAAGAGGAAAAGATGTCAAGGAGGTGAAAACTGGCGGCGATGGTAGAGAAGGATAGGGAAGTATTATTGGAAAGAAACAGGGATTGGAGGAGCTTTTGAAATGCCTGGAGGAAAAGTGGATAAGCGAAGGACTCAGAAGGAAGCGAAAATGGAGGCGTATGGAAAATGGAAGCCAAAGAGCGAGGAAGGGGAGGTGACAGAGAACTATTAGTTTGTTTCGTCCTTAATTTACTGCGTTAAGCAAACAACCTTCCGAAATAAATAAAAAAACTGATTTACAGATCAGAAAGCACTGTCAAATGCTTGAGGTGAGCTATTGTATTGAGGGATACCTGATTAATACAATTCAAGAATTGGTTAATTTTAAGTTTACCACTATTAATTTGCTTTTTTAAATGCAACTAAAATAAATCCCGATGTGTTAGATTAAATCAAAAATGATATTTTGTTGCACTAAATCCCACAGTTTTTGTTGTGGTTTTGCTCTGTTTAGTTTGTTTTTAGAGTTGGAGGTAATCATCAGCACACTAAGATCTTAACTTTCTATCGTTTATTTGTTTGTTTTAACTACCAAATATTACTAAGGGACACCTATTTATATTTAAATTGTCTGCGGGATCTCCTTCTGTCTTAGGACTGAAGGATGTAGTTTGGAACTTGTTGTTCTCAAATCGACCCGTACCAGGTTTTAAACCAGAATTGGCTTATTATCTGCTTCTTTAAATAAGTAGAAATCTATTCATCAAATTTTAATGTGAAGAGTTAAATAAATTCTACTAATCTACTTGTATACTACCAGTAGCGCACCCAGGTCTTGCGCTAGCTAGAGGCACTAATATTTTTGAACATTGGTCAACTATATATTGCAAGCATACGAAGTTGCATATGATATGAATTAAAATTTTCAATGTGACGTTTTCTATTTCAGAAAATCAAATGACTAGTTTTATTTTACATAACTATTTCTATCACTGAAATCAATTTTGCGATCGGATCTAAACTTCTTTATTGTTGAAGTAGGTTTGCGAAAATATGATATTTAGTTCTAACAACTTTTTAAAATAGGATATCTTTGATTTTGAGCTTTGTCAGTTTATTCTCGTAAAATTAGGGCAAAACATCTATGCGATTGTTGCGAAGCAACTTCTACTAGGATTCAAAAACTCAGCAGAAATAGAATATCAGCACTTTGTGGTTTATTCTGTTGCAAATGTTCGTTCCTGATTACTGAAATTGTATATTTTCACATGCTGTTTTCGCAACTTTTAAATGCTTGAACTGAAATTTTGCTGCATTCAAAAATTCGATCAAAGCAGTAAAAATGTTTTACTTACGGCTATGAAAGTTTCTAGATTCTGTCAATTGTTGTTTGCAAATATCAAAAAAAATTTGTGATTAATCGCCAATAATTCAATTTTTGCCCAAACGTGTTCTTCAAAAACCGGAAACGTTTGGGTCGACCCATAATCTGTTAACGTTTTACAAAGAAATTTAAGTCAAATTGATTTTCGTCTGTTTGTTAAATCAAAGTTTGGTGGTTGCATCTTGTCAAATCAGAAACTTGATTTTAAAGTTAATTCACAGTTATTAAGTTTGCTTACAGGGTCTTTTTTGCAAGTTGTATCGGTTCTAACTTTTTAAATCTCTAATCGTAAACTTGTGAATGATTTTGCAAACTATGTTGTGTTGCAAGCAATAATCGCTTTTTTCCTAATTATGAAACTTTTGAGAAATAATCGAATGGGTTTTGCAAATATTTTGTTAAATCGAATCGCTTACTGCAATTGTTTACAATCTACAAAATGAATCGGAAGTCGTTTTGGAATTGCTATTAGTCAAACGCCATTTCCAGTGTCAAATGATTTTAGTTTTATCCCACTAGATACAACATACCTGAAAACGTGAAAACTTGTTACGGTTTAGTGCTAAACATCTGAACCAACTATGATGTCCCTGACATATTCATTGCACAGCTGGGTATCAGCGTCTTACATTGTGGAGTTCTAGCAAGCGTCTGGGCTAGACTGCGTTCAAAAGAATATAAAACGAACTCAGTATAATATACAGACTAAGAGGTTCATAGAATTAGTTTATACAATTTGTCATGTTTCCAACTCATTAGAGTACAGTCAAATAGAAACTATTGTCATAACCTGATCTGCAAATCGAACAAGATTGTGAACATAAATGTTTGCCTTCCAACACGTTCTTGTCTATTTAACTATTATTTTAAAGCACATTGGAAAATAGAGAGTATTTAAACTTGTCCTAAAGCTCCAAACATTCTATGCTTCTAATGTTGTTATTCATGCATGTGATCTATGCAACTAAATCGCATTGCCCTGATGAATTTTTAACAGCATGAATTTTACCATACTTAACAAAACTTACTACTTGGTTTAGGAATTTCGTGCACTACAACGTTGTTTGTCTTGACATATTGTAACTGGAAAGAAAATTAGCATTTTCTTCAAATAGTTCTTGGTTTAAATTGTAATCCGTAACTGTATACCCTTTTTAAAATAAAGTAGTTATAATTCAACTGCCTTTTGTTTGATGAAAAATATTTGTATTAAAATTGCAATTGTAAAGTATTTCACATTAGTGTAGACCAAATACAGGAGCCAATTTGTTTTTTGTTAAGATGTTAGCTATTTTATTTGTCTCAAATATAATTTCAAAAAACCATTTTACATCGTTAGTCTCTTGGTTAATTCTTTAAAATTAAAGTGAAATTACTATCACTTCCACTATCTAGATTACAATACTCCATACTTTAGATTTCAGCGATAGGATGCTTTGGTTGAAGCTAGTTGCATGTTTTTGTACAAAATAAACTACCAAAATGATATACTGTATTTTTCTTGATTTTGTGTTCAGCTTTATTACGCTTAATTTGATCACAGGCTGATCATGCAAAGCGATGAAAAGGTTTCGCTTATCGAACAAATTTTACACAGTTTACACAAAAAACTTTTACAATTAGGCTGAGGACAAGTTTGAAATCTTGGCGTTCGTAAACACAAGGGAAACAAAACAAACTTTGTTGATCCACAGGTCGCTTGAATCCGATACGGTTCATTTCAAAGCCTAATTTTAACTTTAAACCCGTTCAAAGATACAAAGGCAATTTCAAACACGTAACCACCACATGAGATTTTGTGAGACAATGACAGAAAATAATATCAAGAGAACGGAATATGCATTTCAGAGTGAAAATGTTGACGTAATAATAAGTATCCCGTTGAGTGAATTTCATTTTGTGGCAACCAAAGGTAACAGTATAGTATTCCTAAATTTACAAGTGCTTGGTTTCTGTAAAATGTTTTCATTTTTTCCGATACATCTTTTCCAGCTAGAGGCACGTGCCTGGTGTGCCTGTTCCTGGGTGCGCGCTTGTATACTACCCTTTATTCTGGTTTCCAAGATGAAAAAAACAAAAGGAATCAGTTATATGTACCTAGGTAGATGGGAAAAGCGGCTGGTTTAGCGGCTACATAGTGGGCCAGTGTTCATTGAGCTAATTTTCATATTTATGTACAAAAATGGCAATTTAAATGTAAAGAAATGCATTTGGTAAATATTCGTGTAAAACAAATATATGATTTTTAGGACGCTTTCGGTGAATACAACATGCTTTGCTCAGCACACTGCTAACTTTTCTCCATTCTCAAATTACCCGGGTCAGAGAATGCTAAAGTTTTAGTAATTTTGGAGCACGATCTTTCTAGTACATGTGGGTATTTTGCTTGTCCTAAAAATATATATAACACGGATTGCTTAAAACTGAAAAGGATTTTTGTTACACTGAAAACTTGCAATGTTTGTGATGATTAAGCTATATTTAGTTTGTTTTGGATGTGTTGGTAATTTGTGCTCATTTAGATTTGGTTTAACACTTTTGTAGATGTCAGTTTACTGAAGTAATTTATGCTTAGTCACAACTGCACAATTTCACGTGGTACAAAATTTCTGCGTATTGATTTTAATGGATAAACAAAATCCAAGTATTTTGTAATACTCGACAATAAACAACAAAATTACCATAATTTTTGTTCTGGTCTGCTGGGGAACTTTACAGAAACGTGGGGCAAGTTAAAACAATTACTGAAAAGCTTAATTATGAATTGAGTTACTCTGAATCCTATCAAAATTGAGTAATTTAGATGAATAATAAGCAATTTCAATGACGGAAGATTCATGCTGTGTGAGAATGCCACCACTCACCAGGAAATATTTTATTCCTTCAAACAAAGTTCGAATGATTTAAACTAAAATAATATTTTAAAGAAGCTTCATAAAAATGTTGTCCATTTTACATAGATCATTTCAACCATTTAATTTATTTTAATAAGGAAATTTTTCTATCCAACTTAAATAGACGATTGTTAAAATTGAAAATATTCTACCGAGCTACTACATACAAGAACGACGATTTATCTAGCTGAAGACAATGGTACATCCGCTCTGCCAAAAAACTGAATGCCGCGGACACATCGCAAATTTATTCAAAATTGCATGAATCTTGTACAAAAGTAGCTGTATTTGTATGATGGTTATAGTGCTTGGAAACTACTGTTCAGGCGGTACACTTTGTGCCAGCAATTTTTCAAGCTTAAGAATAAGTTATTTCCGTACAGTCTGATGATCGGGCTTCACAGCCCAATGGCTAAGGGTTCGGCTTGGCCACCATGGGCAGGGGTTCGATCCTGGTGGGGGGATATCTGTTTTGCTAGCTTTTGTTTGCTTGCAGACTCATGTATATATATGCTTGGTTCATCAAATTATATTATAAGATTTAATCATAATTAAATTAATTATTAAAAGTCTGCAAGCAAAAAAAACTAGCAAAAAAGATATACCCCACCGGGATTCGAACCTCTGCCCATGGTGGCCAAGCCGAACACTTAGCCATTGGGCTGTGAAGCCCGATCATCAGACTGTACGGAAATAACTTATTCTTAAGCTTGAAAAATTGCTGGCACAAAGTGTACCGCCTGAACAGTAGTTTCCAAGCACTATAATTATGGGTTTTTAGTACATATTGTTAATGGAAATAATTTACTTATCAGTCACGGATTTAGATTAATTTTTGGTTTGTTTTGGAGGCTAATGAAATGCACGTCTGCTGATTCCATTTTTGGAAAATGGATGTTGCATTTTGAGCTGTGTTGTGCGGTGGGTGTTAAATGAAATGCGTTTCATGTAAAATGGTGGAAGTAGTTTTTAAAAACAGTATAACACTTTTAAAATAGTATTTTTGATGAAGTCAGTTCATTACAAAAATTTGGTTTTAAGGATATTCAAGGCAATTCCTTCCTATATGCTTCTCGCTATGACGAGAACCTAGTTGGAATAGGAATGCTTTGGCTTGGTGGACCACTGGAAACTAGAGTGTGGCACAGGACCAACAACATATATTTGATACAGAAAGATTTTCCCGGCCCAATAATTGTCGAAGGATTCTACTGACAAGGTGTGAGTTGGTCCCTTACATGAACTGATGAAGATGAGGTATGGGTGGGACGAATAGCGTGTTCTTTATGGAAGGTTGGCCAATTAGATTGTGACCATTGGTCACTGACCAAAAGTTTGGTCAGCATAAGTTGACCTACGAAAGGGATCCGGGTAGATTGGCGGTTAGTAGAAGTAAGATGAAAGAGGAGGGGATCGGATTGAGACTTGAAAAACTGGAGGGATCTGCCAGGTGTTTTGGGCATGGTTACTACCAAGCATGACAGTATGAGGAGATATGGGAAAAGAGGAAGGACAATGGGGATGAGACTGGATGAGGTGTCGACTGGTGACGATAATAGAGAAGGAAGCACTTATGAAAATGGTGTTTACAAAGTGAGTTCAGCTCGAAAAACCGAAAAACGAAAGGTTTTGGCAATTATTAAAGTTTGCTTTCAACGAGTTGATGTAATCTTTTCACGTCTCAATATATTTGTATCGGTACGCAAAGCCATCTGTGATATTGCAGGTTAAGCGCGTTTCCAGATTATGATTACTCCTTTGATAAATTGTATTCGTGACAATGTAGTTTAAAATTTTATTTTAACGAATACAATACAATTTACAATCTTTATCCGTTTAAAATGGGAAATTTTGTACATAAAAATCAGCTCATGGCGACTCACTGAAGAATTGTCGTAGCCGCTAACCTAGTCAATTGATTGCAATAACTTCCCCGTGTGGTCCTTCAATGTTTGTTGGAAAATACTATACCGGGCGAGTAAACAATTTGATTACTGGAATCTTAGTTACCTATTCACTTTAAGATAGAATGTGACTATATCCATTTTTTAAGAAGAAGAAGCAAATATCTGTTTAAAAATTAGTACGGGACTAATTTAGAAAGACAACAATACTAGACAATTTTAAATTCTTCCTCAAAATTCGTTAAAACCTACGTGATAAAATTCATTCCGTTTTAAGACAAAGAGATCCCACTGCAAAGTTAAACATCATAGGTGGCATTTTATACTATTTGGAAGTTAAACCATCAATTATCAAGAGGTGCGAGGAGGAGGTCTAGGTTTATGATTAATTACCCACAACTCTAAAAACAAACTGAACGCAGCTGAATCATCACAAACATTATGCGTTTTCAGTGAATCAAAATAATTCTTTTCGATTTTACTTAGCAAATGGTGATTTATGTGTAGTTCAATTTCCAGTTTATTTAAAGCTAATTGACATGTGGATGTAAGATACAGGAGGTTGAGATACAAAAAATGGATGGTAGTAGTAAAGTATCTGTAAAACTCCGTGTTGCATCTGATTCTAATCCAACCACTGGCCTGTTCTCCCTCAGGAATTGGAAAGGGAAGCTGGCGGAGTTTTAATTAAGGGAGAGACCTGCATTTAGGGCGATTTTATGTGCAGAAGTTGAAGTGGTTTATAAATTATCGACAAAAGTACGTTTTGAATGTGCTCTTGGTTTTTTGCGGAGTCAGTTTAGAGTAAAGAAACTATACAAGAAGGTGAATAATCAGACGGCGTGTTTGAACTTTTTGGGACACGATGGCTTCTACAGAAAAAGCTGGTGAATTATACCATTATTTCTTATACCGTTCCTTGTTTTGCTTTAAAAATTTCTGAATTCCGTGAAAAAAACCTTCAAAAATTGTTGCGTTCTTTTTTCACAAGAAGCAGTGCGAGATGTAACCAGAGAGTTTTCAATAAACACGAGATATGTTCTGTATAACGGGGCGCGTTCTTGGGCAGCACACTCACAGAAACAGATCTTTTTGCCATGAAGGATCCAAATCTGCAAAGTATTCTTAGGGAGATCGCCATTCAAATAATTCAAATAAAATTATCTGCAATTCCAAGGAAATTAAAAGTAGTTCACCAAGCAGTAATGGCACCAGTCCATCTTTCGGCCTAACTCCGAATACGCTTGCGTTCACATTCACAAGCTTGTAGCCAATTTCAATTCTGCCGCCCTCTAAAAAGTAACTCCATAAAGCCAGTAATAAAAGAGTCTGCTCACCTCCTCCAAGTCACCTCCTTTCCAATTTGTCACCAGCCTTAACCTCTTCCCCCCAAAAACGTGGTTCCATACTGAGAAGCAAGGAAAATCAAACATTTTTTTTGCTACTTATTCATTACTTCAGGCCCAGTAGAAAATTCAGACATTAAATATCCCGATAGAAATTTAGTACCCCAGCGATTTCCATTTGCACCCACATTCTTCATTTCCAGTTTCTCTCATATGGATCACTTGACATGATTTGGACAAAGTTTGCTTTCAACGCGTTTTGGAAGACCTTCCACGTCTGCACACATTTCTTTTAATACACGGAGCATTACTTGAAGCTCTAGATTACAACGTTAAACTATTTGAGTCAAACAATACATTCAGCATTTAAAAATTTGTGTAATGCTGGGAAATAGGTCTACAGAAAATCTCTAAGATTATTTTGGACAAATCATGCCATTAACGAAATAATACTAGTTAGTTTTACTATTATTTCCTAATAATTTGCTTATGAAAAATCACATGGATGAACTCCAACACAACCTCTATACATATCAAGTTTTCAGCCTACGACCCTTTTTCTTGCATATTGCAACTGGCTCCACTCTTGGGCTCAATTTATCGAGGGGTATTATCCCTTCACTTCCGTAACATCTTCTTCATAGAAACTAATCATAATTCCTTTTAAACTGACAATGGAGTGACTCACCCCCTGTAGAAATGCGGAGGATCCACCACAACGCCAAGCCACCACAGGCTACCCTCGCTCGCACCTCACCAATCACTCGAATTCCTCATTCTACATTCTAATTCCCACCTCTTCCCCTCCACTCAACAAATCCTCAACATTACTCCTCTCTTCCAACAATCCCCACCCAGAAAAGCATATGCTAACTCTAAGCTCCATCATCTACACACTACACTTACGTATGATCTAGTTGCTTTCAAGGTGTTGTTGAAAAAAACTTATACGCCTGAACGCAGTTTTTTCGGCACCCGAGCAATTACCAGTTTGTAGATCGTATCTCAATTTTGGGCTCTTATTTAGTTAAGCTATACATCGAAAAATTGTATACGCAAGACAGAAGTCTAAAAAATCATCATGCCATTTAGTTTAATCGAATTAAAAAAAATATCTGCGTTTAAAATGCCGAATTGTGTATATAAATTTTTAAAATTAGCTCATATAGCCACTAATTGAAGAATTGCATTAGTCCCCAAGCCAGTTAAAATTCTAGACAGTAGTCCCATCCATAATTTCCCTATTCTGCCTTAATTATACTTAAGTTTATTGAAGAAATTTGCATTTTTGAAGAAGTAGGAGGAGCATTTATTATATCGTCCCAGCCCCAACCCCGTACATGGTCCACCGAATCTTACTGCATCCACTCCTTTTCCACTTCAAGCTTTACTTGGAACTCCGGTTTATCTACATCAACTGGATGCTAGGTTGACTTTTGGGAGTTGTAGAGGCGAAATTAATCAACTGGGTTGATTTTTTTGGAAATTTGTTACTAAAAAATTTTTAGTGGGGTATTTAAAGAAAAATATAAAGACTGAGTTAGCTCAGTTTGCTAGAAAATACTACCAATAATTATTTTGATAAATGCAAAGTAATTTATTTTTGCCGTATTTAATTTAAAATCCCAGAATCTCACTTAAACTAGAACTGTGCATTTTGAGAATTTTACGGTGGCTTTGATGGATGGTTGACAAAATACAAAATAGTTGATCTCCTGAAATATTCCTCGACAAGTGTTGACTCTCCTTACGTATTAATCTGACAAACCTAAGCTTATCTAACTTAATAATCTAAAGTAATCTACCAAAATCCTGCATTTTTATTATACTGTATAAACTACACTTTACAGCCTTTAGAGTTCTTTTCACTTTGAGTGATAGAAGGGTTACGTTAAGGGACAAAAGTATTATGAATTTATGCAAAAATAAATAAAGTTTAACCATCAACACTCTTTAAAATGTGATCATTATGAACAGTTTACAATCCTACTGTTTATTAGCTCGCTGCTTCAGCAGAGGAGCTTATTAGCTCGCTGCTTCAGCAGGAGAGCTATTTAAGATATCGCTGTCCGTTTGTCTGTCTGTCTGTCCGTCTGTCTGTCTGTCTGTCTGTCTGTACACTTTATTTTTAAACCAGGCAAAATGGGCTCTAAAGCAGGCAAAATGGTCTCTAAACCAGCAAAATTGTCTCTAAACCAGCAAAATGGGCTCTAAACCAGCAAAATGGGCTCTAAACCAGCAAAATGGGCTCTATTATTACTTACTGCATTCATCAAGGATTTTGTCGTAGGATCTTTTGACTACTTAGACACTCATCGTTGTTAGCAGCGAGCATTTTTCAATGGCTTACCATGGATGTTTAAGATGTAGTGTGTCTGTCTGTCTGTGTGTCCGTCTACTTTATTTTTGGGGCTCTAAACCAGCCTAAATGGGCTCTAAATCAGCATAATAGGGCTCTGTACCAGCACAATTGGGCTTTAAATCAGCATAAATGGGCTCTCAGCTATCAAAAATGGGCTCTAAACCACCATAAATTGGTTTTAAATCATACAAATCAGGAAACTAGGCCCCTATCTAATCAAACAGATTCAAAACTAATAGCAGCGAGCACTTTTATGGTTTTCCATTGACTGGTTAGTTGCTATAATGCATGTACTTCACTGATGGAGAGCAAATCTTTTTACATGGGCGTAAATGCGCACAAAAAAGAGAAAGTTAGACAATGCTCAGCTCAAGCCTAGAGCAAGGGCTCGAGGCTGCTTCTAGTGCTTCAAAGCCAAATGAAAACCTTTCTCTTTTTCGCTTGCATTTAAGCCCATGTAAAAAATAATTAGAAGTTAGCCCGCCGCACATGTGGCTTATTATCTAGACTGCTCGTTATTCTTTCAAAAACACTAATTTTCTGAGTCAGCAGCAAATAATTTTTGTAAAAAAATGTACGCGAGCAGCACAAAGAAATGATCATTGAATGGTAGTGATTTGATTGTTTTGATCAGAAGCCAACGTGCAGTTGTATAGAGCACCAACGCTGTGGGGTAATGGCATACTGGATGGCATGAGGTGAGTGAAAGAGAAGATCAGTAGGTGGCGCGATGGCATGGATTTGGTTTGCTGTGCTGCGTCAGGTGATTTGAAGCTCAAGCATTGCATTCTACAGAAAGGTAGAGCTTGCACGTAAGCGGAACCTAGGCAGCTAGCTTACCATGTTCAATCCTGATCAAAAGTGCACACGCTACATTTTCAAGCATTTTATTAAATTTGCCCTCCAACCTACTTAAGTGAAGTGCCAACACCTTTGTGCACATCACCTTTTAGTCGCAACTTTGGCCTGTGTTTCTGCTTTCTACAATTTGTATCTTATTTTTGTTTACGTCATATATGCTGCTACTAATTAAGTCAATGTTGTAATGTCAAAAATAAATTATAAGAAATGTTTAGAATTTTCAATACATTCCGCAAATGGTTGCTAAATATTATGCTGCAATATATGCGGTAAAAACTATTTGTACAGAATCTATTGATTAATAGTTGCCAATATTTTTTAAGGGAATTTTAATGTAATTAAATGAACTAAATAAAATGACTTTTAAATCATCCCACATATTCTTAAAGTAACCGTTTCAAACAAATTTGAAGTAAATGGAATAGAAGAAAATGAAAATTCTCCCCTTTTATAGACTGGTTAAAATACAAATTGACAAAGTGCCAAGTGACAATTTTGTAACAAATATTTTGCATTCTCTTGAACTCATTGCACAATGAAACCATTGTTTCCATAGATTCTTAGAATGTTTGAACTTATGTTTTTTATTTCGCCGTTTTACCGTTGACCTAACTTATTTCTTTTTGTAGTTTTTCAACCAGTTTTATTTGTTGTTATAGGTAATGTAAGCCCAAATGACATGTAACTGTTATGTTTGAGACATGTATTTACCGTGACAGAAAATTTATGTTGGCAGGTTCAGAACGCAGAATCAAAAAAGTTGAAAACTGAACAAGTTCAGCAGTAACAATAATTGGGCGTATTTTCTTACATTTTGAAATCAAAATTGTAGAAGTCTAAACGTTTTAAACAATTGCCTAAGAATGTAGGGGAGGTTCATTAGATAAACCTAAACAATTTTCTGATATTTCGTTGCATACACGCTGATCCTACTGTGGATATAGTTTCATTTATTCAACCAAATGCATGGTAGAATTAGTATATGAAACAATTTTGTGTCCACAACGTAACATTTTAAAAATTTCTTTGTCAGGAGTTACCCAAACGGTTTCTTGAAATCATGCTTCAGTATATCATTTTTGTATGTTTAAACAGTATATTTAAGCATAAGGAACGCGTTGAATCTGAAGTTGACATTTTCTAGGCTAGAACAGTGTTTGAAAATCTGTCTGATTCAAGATTGTTAGTTTGGATTTTGCGAAATAATTGGGTTACTGAAATCAAGTAGAGGTCATTGCATCTAAAATTCTACTTCTTATTCACAAGTAGTTTTGTCTCAATGCTGACTTTAGGCTATTGCAATTTTTTAACAGAATCTTTGCTCCGATTCATTGCATTTGCTTCCCCATTGCTCTTGGTACACAAACTACCTAATTTACAATCCCTATCAATCGGATTATACGCCAGGTATGCTCGTTATCCCCATCCAAGCATTATTCTGGGTCTGCAACGGAGATTCAACCACTTCCGAATTTACTCCGCTTCAAACTCCTCAAGCTCACAAAATTTGCGATGATTAGCCAGCTAATGGGTTTTCCCAGTTTGGACCTGGACCAACTGGAACAATTCATTTCAGAAGATGAAGTCCATTTTTTGGAGTATTTGGAGGTTTGGTCAGTAGCATTTTCTCCATGTGTGCACTTGAAAAGCGGAATAAAATCTTAAGCAGAATCTCAAGTTTAGAACTTGTTAGTGGACCCATGAGATAACCCTGTCTTGGGGTAAATCAAAAAAGGGCCAGTGTTTGGGAATATTTCAATCTTTGACCGTGAGCAATCTTGGAAGTGGTGTGACAGCCGTTGACATTAACTATTTATAATGTGACTTGGTACACATACCGGAACAGTTCTTCCGGAAGCCACGTCTCCAAAAATTGACGGAAGTTCTTATTCAATTTATACTCGTCATTTGACCAGCACAGCAAACCTGTTAGGAAGTTAATACCACCTTGGACATTGCTTATTAAACTCGGAGTGCAGCTGCTTCATAAAAATCAGAATGAACCGCTATAGAGCAAAATCTCAAATCAAAACATTTTAAGCCTTTTTACTAAATGTTAGGTTAAAACTTAACTAAGACTCCAACAATTGTCCTAAGATTAACTAAAGAGTACTTGTTGGCTTAAAAGCAGTCTCCCGTCTCCCCACATCCTCCAAAATAAACACCTCGCCTTTTGACTTGTCCCGTGAAAGTAACCTCTTGTACAAAATCCTCCTGTCTACTTCCTCCAATGTCCTCCCTCTGAGTGATCTCCAATGGCTCATCCCTTTCAAAATGGTCACCAAATTGGTGACACCAATTGGAAACTCTTTTTCCTCAGAGGCGACGGAGGCGGTGCGTTGATACGGACTAGGAAGCACGAGTGGTGATTGAGGGGAAATTAAATTGAAGCGAATTTTTCCTGACCTTTTGCTTGAAAAGTTATTGGCATGAATTGGGAAATCAGTTTTATCTCGTGTCGTGTGATGAATTGAATTTTGTAAAATGAATGCATGGTGAGCTGTGTTGGGGGACTGGAATGACGGAAATTGTTTTTACGAATAGTTGAGCAGCTTTGGAACGTAATTTTGATTAACTCAATTCAATACAAAAACATGTTTTTATTCAAATTAAAGTTGTGTTGTGTTTTAGTTTTGAAAAATTTCACGCCTTGACATATTTTTGCCGTTAATCAGGGTATTTTCTTGTATATAGGAGCGTGTATGTTTCGCTCTTGTACTGATTTGCTGAAATATTGGAAAAGTCTTTACAGTAGCTCTACAACTAACCGGAACGTGATTTCACGACATTTTTTGAAAAATCAAAAATATGCGCAATCGAAAGCCCACATAAATGTTAGTTAACAACCAAAAAATTTTGGCGCTGTGACCTCAGTAAGTTGAGATATAGGTCATTTAAGATTCAAAATTTCGAAATTTTTGTTCCGTCATGGCAGCTAAACGAAAAGAGATAATTCAATAAGTCTTTCTTTAATCATTTTATCTTGTTCCAATTTGGAGAAAATCGCAAAAAGCCGTTGACCTCTAACACGAGCCAAACTTGACATCAGTTTTTCGGTCATAACTTCTTTTAGAAGGGTGCTAGACAAAAACGGTTTTCATAATTAGAATTTACGTTTAAAAATACATCTAGACTTTTCCTTGAATTCCAATTTAATTACTTTTAATTTGCAAAAATTACCTACAGAAAAAACCGTTGCCTGCTTGGCAACAGTGATGATAAAATTAAGATTTAGGGAAAGGTCTAGATGTATTTTTAAGCGTAAATTCTCATTATGAAAACCGTTTTTGTCTAGCAGCTTTTTAATAGAAGTTATGACCGAAAAACTGATGTCAAGTTTGACTCGTGTTAGAGGTCAACGGCTTTTTGCAATTTTCTCCGAATTGGAACAAGATATTTTAAAAATTCGAAAAAGTCTACCTTAAAATGCTTCTTTTGTTATGATTAAAGAAAGACTTATTGAATTATCTCTTTTCGTTTAGCCGTTATGACGGAACAAAAATTTCGAAATTTTGAATCTTAAATGACCTATATCTCAACTTACTGAGGTCACAGCGCCAAAAATTTTTGGTTGTTAACTAATATTTATGTGGGCTTTCGATTGCGCATATTTTTGATTTTTTCAAAAAATGTCGTGAAATCACGTTCCGGTTAGTTGTAGAGTTACAGTATTGAAACATAGTTCAAATAGTAAGGCCCTTAGGCTAATAGCTTACGAAACCCTAATTATACACACTAAAAAACCCTAAGGCCATATAAAATTCTTCGAATTTTTAACCGGATGAGCTAAGAAAATAGGAGTTTCAGCTTGACTTGTACGTTTTGTTGAAGCTGAAATAAGTTAAACTGTTATTGGCATATAGTAACGTATTCACCGTTATTCACCAGCAGAACCAGTCAACATTGTATAAGCTATAAGTATAAGGACCAAAAGTAACTCACATATAGCTATGCATGCCCTTGTTTCAAACAATTATTATTTAAGATATCCGTTGTCCGTGGTATTAATGCCAAACCTCTGTTTCAGCAAAGCTATTGTGGAAACAGCTGTAAAATATATTCAGTTAGTTCCCTAAACCTTCTCAAAAAAACATACCGGTACGTCGTTCTAGAAAGTCAAGGTGTCAAAAATATTTATGTGAAGTATTAGATAAATATTTGTTTACAGCCCTTCGTTTAAAAAAGTAATATACAATGCTTAATAAACAGTAGTGCCAAATATGAAGACAAATTGGTTCCTATATTTTTGACGTCTGAATACATGCTGTCTGATGGCCTGCCGAAGGCAGGTCATTACACAGGTACCGCTGTTCAACAGCAGGTACTGTATGAAACGTTTATGCATTCAGTTGCAAAGGTCAACCATTCAAACTTACTTCACGGCTTAACTATTAAAAATTTTGAGGTGCGTCCAAAAGAAAATCGGCGATTTTTATCATGACGGTACGTGCTAGCTATGGGTCTCTATGTAAAATATGTAAGGATAAAAAAATCCATTCGTTAGAACTTATTTTTAAGGTAAATCGTCGTGGGTGGTCTGATATTCAAGCTTAGTTGGCATGATAGCGACGTTACTAACGTTTCGACTTTCGCTTACTGAATCGCATATACAATTTGAAGTCTCGAGTTCGATTCCCAACCTTGTCGATACAACGAAGGAAACTATTTTTGCTCCGATTATAATGATGGAAATAATCAAAATGGGATTGTCTACAATATATTATTGTGGTTGACATATGATGTATTTTTTGTAGGACTAGCTGCAATTTTGCTTCCCAAATCTAATGCCCAATTATTGTCACAATGAAAGCACATTACATGACCATATCTAACATGAAAAACTCCAATTTGTTGTATAATATTACTAATCAATCATTACTTCAATAGGATGGGTTACCCACGTGCATATAAGGTTACCCATGTGCAATAAAGGTTACCCATGTGCAATTAAGGTTACCCACGTGCAATTAATGTTAGTAACATGCAATCAAGACTACCCACGTGCAATTAAGATTACCCATGTGCAATTAAGGTTACCTCCGTGCAATTAAGGTTAGTAACATGCAATCAAGACTACCCACGTGCAATTAAGATTACCCATGTGCACTTAAGGTTACCCAACTGCAATTAAGGTTAGTAACATGCAATTAAGATTACCCATGTGCAATTAAGGTTACCTACGTGCAATCAAGTTTAACTACGTGCAATCAAGGTTGAACACGAGATATAAAGGCATGCAAATATACAATATGCAAATAAGAAGTTCCAAACGTGCATATTAAAGATGCATTAAAGATGTGAATGTGAATTTCTGAATGTGAATTATACCTTAGAAAACTACAAAATACAAGTGTTAACTACAAACCTGCAAAAAACATTTAATATGCCTAATAGATACTATGAATGAATTTAAACTATAATATTGCTACAAAAACTGAATTAATTTATTTCATGAAAAATGTTAGAAATAAAAATAAGGGAACAGTCCCAGTAAAGACGTCTGAAGATCGATTAACCCTCCCTTAAAAGCAGAAAATAAGAGGTGTATTCGGGGCCCTGTGAGTGTGAGCTGGACGTGATAGTAATTTCAATAAAAATGCAAGTTTAACAATACATAAGGCCATTATAAACAATTGCATTCGTATTTCCTGACACTCATCTTTCTTGGATAAAAAATATAGAACGTGCAGGCAATTTTGGTTTTCCACTGATTTGCTAATTACTACGTAAATATTCCAAACAGTTATAATGAAGAATATATAGTAAACAGCCTACAAAGCGAATAAATTTAAACAATTTGGCTCAATTGTACAGACATTCCTTCAAAACCTAACGTCTGAAATTTCCAAAAATCATTTAGTGATCGAATTATGAAAACTAAATATAAAGTGAATTAGTGTCAGTACAACAAAGTGTAAAAGAAACATATTTGCTATCTCAATCACGCCCAGCCACACACACGGGGCCCCGAATACACCTCTTATTTTCTGCTTTTAAGGGAGGGTTAATCGATCTTCAGACGTCTTTACTGGGACTGTTCCCTTATTTTTATAATAGTTGATGAAGAAACCCAAAAGGTTCAAAAATCTTAGGATTCTTAAATAATTCAAGGATTTCCACATATCTTTTAATTTGTTTGCCTTTGGGCCTTTGTGTCCTTAAGAATGACGATAAACTTTCGATAGCAAAAAAAATTTTCACCGATTCAACCTAATTCTTTTTTTGGCTGCTTTAAATGTTGGTTAACTGCATTCCATCTATTTTCGTTAAAGGCGCATTCTGAGGATGTTTGTCTTGTAATGAATGGACTGATTAAGTTTTGAAATATCTGAATGGTAAGTAAATACATAAAGTTTTTAAATTAACAAATCTGGATAGTTATATATTCTTGTTATGTTTCAAAACAGTACGTGCCGAATTTCAGCCCAGAGACATCAAAGACCAACATTCTTTATGACTTCATTTTTACAGCTACCAGCTTGTTCATCGTTATTAATTCTTACTGTATCTATGACCTACGTGGTGCATTCTTTTTGGCTGGACTTATTCCTGACAAGTATGGTTTGTTTTCCTTGGAAACTTCTGCTAATCATTTTCCACGTTTACTTAACATTAAGACCGCATTAAATAATGACGTTGTTGACGCAATACTATCTGTTAAGAATCATAGCTATTCTGCGTCTCTCAAGAAATGAAATGTCGCTGAAGTATCGCAAAACACATTGTTTAAGGGCCAGGTAAAATGTTTCAAAAAATCTAAATACTTAACTAATTCACTTGGAAAGTTAGAAAAGTAACTATGCAAAAAATTACTGCTTAATTCATGCAAATAAATAGTGTTTTTTTAAAATTTTATACCAATTTTTTATTGGGGTTTACAAAAGAACTAAAAATGTGAGACAAGTTGAAAAATTGCATCTGCTACAAGTTGTGCTAAAATCACAAAAGTTATATTTATGTGCTTCCGACGGATGTCGATGACATCATGTCATTATGAGAAACATGATTTTTCGTTTAATGTGTAAAATTTCATAACAGAGTCCACCGCTACCCCACCAATAAATTTTCCTATTTCCGGACCCCCACTAATTCCCAATTCTTCCCCAGTATTTTACAAATTCACCACACTATACTATCTCCCTCGGATTCCGACCATTAGGACCTGCTGTATCCTCCTCCGCACTTGGAATTCTTACCACTTCTCGGGTACATTCATCCTTAGCATTTTGCTGTTTTTCCCTCAAAATATTATCACTAAATAATTAATAAGGCAGGTTTGACATTGACATTTGACTTGCGAATTTTGTTCAACATTAACATACAAAACTGCAGCATATATTTATTTTCAAAAGCACATAGATCAAGAATGATAAGTCAACGGCATTCACATACACTGTATTGGCATTCATAATTCATACTCATTTCTATACGTTCACATTTTATGACAACAGCATGTCTCAGCTGTATATATTCATAGTGTAACTAATTCAAAGTGAAGAGAGTTACAATGAGATATGTCTCACTTTTATAGTTGCGAAGTATGACTGTCGTAAAGCACTGGCAATGTGCCAATTTTGGAATTTCTGTTGTCTTTTGCATTTAATTTTTCTGCAAAATGATGTCATTGTTCCCAAAGAGTCTGTGACCATGTGCAGTTACGCGGATTTCCTTAGAATTGAGCTATGTGAAGAGCAAGTGAATATGGTTTATAGTAGAATAGGTACTATTTCTAAAAAATTCTCCATTATTATGACATACCAAATCGAACTTATAATATCAGGTGTGATTCGGGTTTACAGTGTATGGTGGCGTTTGAAGAGTTAACTGCTGCCTGCTTCAACGTTTGTTTTTCCTCACAGGTGTTCAGTAAGAGTGATTTTATCCAACAATGAAGGAGTGGTTGTGTATTTAAAAATTCATATATCCGCTTAAGTACATCCAATTGCGTCTGGCCTTTTGCGTCAGGTCACCAAACACGTCATTTTCAAAACTTCATAAGTTTTGAAATGTTGCTCAGATCTACGTAAAACTTTGAATGGAATGAATCTTTTTGCTTGTTTTATGATTCTTTTGCTTGTTTTATGATTCCATTGCAAAAACTCGATTTTTATTTTGGGGGCCAAAAATATGCATATCGTCCATTTTTCGAGCGCATCAGGATACCGGAAAAAAAGTTTTTTCCACCGACGCAAATCAGCGCACCAAAAATGGTGTATTCAAATTTTTACCTTCTGTCTACACGCCGGATTAGAAAATGTCTGTGAAATCAAAGCAAAAACCAAGCTAGTTGACAATGAAAACAACATTTAATTTGAAGGTTAAAATAAAGTCTAGTCCAATTCAATAAAAAAGGTGCAGTAGCAATCAAACGCTCTTATATTTCAGCATTTTACATTCTGTCACATTTAAACCAATTGTCCTTTGAACTATCCTCTTAAACCTTAAAATTATCATTACCTCCCAGTTCATTACAAGAATCCCTTGGTGGCCAGCAGAGAAAGAGTACCGAAGGATGCCAAGAAGAATAAAATGTAGAAATGACGATAAGACGGTATTTGAGGAAGAGAGTTTATTGAATTGTCAAGCTTTCGACCACTTCTGTGGTCTTCTTCAGGACAAACTAAATGACAAACATGAGAACAGTAACATACTGACAACTGCTAATAGCTTATGAAGTAAATAATCTGAGCATACCTTAGGTTAAAATTAAGTAACGTGTATGATAATTTTGGACAGATTTTAGTTTGGCTAACTGACTTAACAAATGTTCGGAAAAATGCTATTGATATAAAAGATATTATGATTATGGTGAATTATTTTTGTTATTATTATGATTTGGAACTGTTGTCATAAGCATGCCATTCTTTGATTTTGTTTTCCATGTTATTTTTGAAAAACTTTCCAAGCGTTGAGCACCAAAAGCTGTTGGACTTCTTCCCGTTGTTGTTGTTCATTTTGACATCCTCATCAAGGCTTTGTATGTATAGTCCTTCTTTGACTTTTCTGTAGTATTTGTTTGGTTCATATTCAAGTAGGAAGCAATTGTTTTCGTTGAAGTTGTGATTTTCATTAAGCATATGTAGTGCTACTGCCGATTTTTCTGGATGATTCAACCTAATATTGTTCTGATGTTCTGAGATACGTTCTTGAAAATTTCTTCCTGTTTCTCCTACGTAGATAAGATTACAATGTATACTAGTTGTACCATCACAGAACATTAGGTAAATTCCACATTCGATTCTTGTTGGTTTTTCTTTCAAATTGCAGAGAAGAGAGCCTAGTTTTATGCCGGGGTAATATCCTATTTCTACACCAAGAAGATTTTTAAGAAAACGAGCAATTCGTTTTGTGACGGTACCAGTCCATGGTAAGATTATTCTGGGTATGAGGAGGTTTTGCTTCCGTTCTTCGAGTATTTGTGAAGCTGATTTGTTTTTTCTTTCTTCTTCTTTTTCCTTAACAATCTTAAGGCGTCTTTTTAGCAAACTTAAAGGATATTGCCGGTTTTGTAAAATTTCAAAACAAGACGTGATTTCCTGATCCAAATGATCTTCATCACATATCCTTATCGCTCTGGTTAGTTGAGTGTCTACTACTCCGATTTTATGTGCATGTGGATGATATGAAGTGTACAAGAGATAGTTGTTGGTACTAGTAGGTTTGCGGTATACATAGTGTCCAATAGATCCGTTTTCCCGTCTATAAGTCATTACATCCAAGAAAGGTAGTTTGCCATCTTCTTCTATTTCATAGGTGAACTTGATATTGGGATGATAATTATTGAATTCCTCAATGATTTTTTTGAGCATCCTTTCGTGAGCAAAGGCGTAGCTATCGTCTACAAACCTTACATAGAAGGAAATTTTGTTTTGGGAAATAAGGGGAGCAACTATCTTTTGTTCTAATCGTTGCAAGTAAATTTCTGCAAACACTGGTGATATAGGGGAACCCATGAGACAGCCATCCGTTTGTTTAAAGATTTTTGAGTTGTATTGAAAATATGTACAAGACAGACAGAATTCCAGTAATTCTAATATGTCAGCTATGGTTAGTTCCGTATATTCCCTCCATTTATGATTTGTTTCTAACTTGTATTTTACAGCAAGTAGACCTTCTGTGATAGGTACGTTGGTGTACTGGCTTCTTACATCAAATCTGCACATGTATGGATTTCTTGCTTTAAGGTAGCGATCGACTGATAACATTTAATGACCATTTCCTTCAACAGTCCAATTTCCATTTTTTCTTTGTATCGTGTCAGTCTTTTTGTGTTGCCAAACCTTGTCAAAGTTGTGTCCATTCTCAATCCTTTAGGTATGACACCTAATGATTTGCATTTGGACAAAAACTTCTTATGGTTTTCTTGATGCGAGAGGTTGATGTACTTTTTCTCGAGCTGTCGTAGTGTAGAGATGAACACCGCACCGTGTTTTAGTATTTGAAAGATTCTATTCCATCCTCCATCCATAATTATAGAAATGAAAGAATAAAATGTACCTATATAATGCTACGTAAGATATTGAAAGGCATGAATTGCATATGGAGTTTATTAAGAAAGGAGCCGGAAAAAAGAATTGGGGATGTTAGCTCAGCTACGACACCAGATCGACGGCAGGTTTTGTCTGGCAGCCATTATTCACGAATAGATTGCTTTTCACCAATCTTCGTTGGTTTATTCAATCTGGAGCATTGAATTAAATTTTGCAATATCGCAAGCAGTGAATACTAAGTTTCCACAAAACGATTATCCAGTTTTATACAACGATTTTATTTAGAAGTTTACGTAAAATAATTTAGTACTTTATCTTACTAAATGAATTTCACCAAATTTCTCCCAATCCTTACCCAATACCTCATGTGTCGTGTCCACTTTCTTTGTCACCTCCACCTCCAGTGTCCTTCTTAACTTCATATTCCACTTCATTTTCATTACCTTTCGAACCCTTAACCTCCTCCACTTTCTCAATTTTCTCATTAACCTCAAAAGTTACTCAGATTCTGTTTCGTTAGAGTACTTCCTTCTCCTTCTGACAGAAAGCTTATGTATTATCGTCACCGTCTTGACATCTCCTCCAGTCACCTTCCCATTTTTCCTCTTCTACTCTTCCTCTAGTGTCTCCTTATACTCGTTAGAATTCCGATCGGTCAACCTGCTTTGAAAAACTCTCATCGCTCAGCCATACTTCACCTTCATTAACTTCGTTGGGACCACCGAATAATCCTTGAAAAACTCTTTGGCATTGGAATGCTCATCCTCATCTCCTCCCAGGCAAGTTTTCGGGTATCAACTAACATTTTGTCCAGTTTCAGGTAGTCCACCAAGCCAAAGCACTCGCCTTCGAACTAGGTTCTCGTCATAGTGATAAGCATAACGGGGAGGAAGGACTTATTATGTTCAGTACAGGCAAAAATTGCCAAAAGTACTGAAAAGACCGCGACCGTGCTCTAAAAGCTTGATCATCCTCTGGCCCGTGTGATTTCATAATTGAGAAGAGTAACCAGCGCGCTGAGAATGGTTACACCGTCCCAAATAAAGAGAAATCTGGAAACGGGACGGAACTAGAACTGTCACAAGAGTGGCTCATCTTTTGAGGAGGAACCACTGAACCACGACAACCGGAGGACATTTCACTACAGGCAATCATATCACCTCCCAATCCCCCCTTTTAATAAAATTGACCCCGTCTCTAATAGTAGCGAATAAGACAGATGTAAGGAGATCAGGACTTTTCATTGAAGAGTTGATTCCGGGGAACGTTTTAGTTTTTGTTGCGTGTTGAGTGCTGTGACTAGGAACACGGAAAGCTTTATTAGATTTTTGGTTATTGTACACATGTAGTTGCTAGATTGTTATAATTTAATAAAATAAAATAAACTAGTTACTTGATTCAAAACAATAAAATGCAATCCTACATTATCCAAGGAATGCCTGACAACCTATCTACGTTACATGCAATCTAATGAAGAATCATTTTTCCCAAAGCTGGAATGCAACTTTCGTATAAAAATCTAAGAGAAGCTATTTGTTTACAAAATGCAATTTTTAATTATTTTTAAAACTTGTATGATTATTAAAAATTTATTCTTTTGTATATACTGAAATCTATTAATGATAAACTGATGATAAAAAGCTAATGATAACCGTTGTAGACAAATATGCATATTCACGAACTACAGATTTTTTACTCTAAATTTTTCCAGCATGTGCAAAAAAAATGCAAAAGTATTGAGTTCGTCCCATCAACTGAAATTTAAAATGTGTGTTTTATACAATTAGCGCTTTCATTGTTTCTTAGAGTAGAGTATACACATTCATTCTACATTGTTTTTTAGAGCATCAAGTTCTCTAACTTCTAATTAGCGAAAACTTTTGAATGGGTAAACTGAAGGAAGCTTGAAAAGAAGTGGATATTTTTGCCAGGTCACATTTTACCCACGCTTGCAAATATGGCAAGGAAACAAGCCTTTGCTAAGATGTGTGCAATATATCATTTTTCAACGAGAATATCTGCGAAGTTTAAACAGTCCAATTAAACTAACAGAAGCATGTAACCTTATAAAATAAAGAGTCAATCAAATGCACATAGCACTTTTCCGGCGTCCAAATACTTTAAATGCTGCATTTTTTGAAAAACAAATCCAAAAATTCCTTTTTAAAACATTCTTATTCCGCTATTTGAAATTCTATCAATCTGGAGGCAAAGGCTGAGAAATTGAAATGCTGAGGTGAGTTTAGAAAGATGACCAAAGAAATATGAGTGCCCAGAAGAAGGATATGAATGACCGGCAACATAAGCTATTGTTGACCTGGAATGGAATTGGCGGCAAAAGAGAAGGAACTAGAAGTAGGAGGTACAAGAGTTTTGGTGAAAGCGAAGGGATTGGAGGAGAAAGTGGAGGAACTGAGAATTGGTGGTCAGAAGATGAATGGAACGGATTTTGGGGCGGAAAAAATTGGATTGCATAGCTAAAGTAAGGCTAGCACACTCAAGGGCACTTGACAGTAACGACTGGGGACTAGGGAGTTCGACAAGTAATTATGATTTAAGAGTCCAGGTCAACAAGCAACTGTCCGGAGCTGTGTTCTGAAGGAGAAGGAGGCAGGGAGTTTGGAGGGATTGTTAAGGAGTGCTACCCCGAGAAGAAGTGGACGGAGGGAAAGAGGCAATTGCGAAATGCTGCTGGAAGATGAGATTGACATGTGGAGAATCCCGAGAAAGTGTGTGGAGGAGGAGAATCCCAGAAGCAATTTGGAGACAAGACAACATGTGCCTCCTGAAGGAGGAATAGTGTGGAGGTGAAGAGGTAGGAATTATTATTCCATTTAAAAATCCCTTAAATCAGTCATTTTGATTCATTTATTCCAGCTATTCCCAAATCGCAAACCACCTCCTCCCGTTTTATCTTACTTCCAAAATAAACCCTCAGTCTTTACCCTGATCACAGTCCACTGGTAGGCCCACCGATAACTTTTCCTACATCCTGGCCGGAAATTCTGGGTATTCTGTTTATTATTGATTTCTAGGCACCCAACAAATAACCCAAAGGTTGATTGCTGGGATGTTAGTACCTATTCGTAGTAAATTTTAGTGAATGCATTTTTCGTTTTGAAAAAGAAACAAAATAGGTACAGGGCGAAGTGAGAAAACCAAATTAAAAATTAAATTGACTCATTTTTAATGCCCGGTGAGAGTCCTCACTCAGGTTAACTTAATGTCCTTTTCTGTGTTCCTGTTTATAATATTTGTAAGTTGTATTAACTTAGTTATCTCGAAGAACATGAAAAAGAAATGCATACCAACTATAATGAATAGTGTGATCAGGAGAATGACAGATTTCCTGTATTTCAGGCGAAAAGAGGACGAAGAGGTTATCGAGGTAGTGGTCAAAGTGCAGGGTATAATCCATTTTAAACAGAAATGCTGCTGTCCGTTTCCATTTATGTTTTCATTGTGTCCGCCAGGAATGGGGTAGTATGGTGGGTGCACCGACGGTTATAGAGGAGAAATATCTGTCGGAAGAGGTGTAATGGGTGCAGGACGAGGAGGCGGAGGTTGAGAAGGAGGCAAGCTAAAGCTGTCTACAAAGTACTACCAAATGACGTCCTACATTCGGTACGGGAGTGGGAGTATAGACTCAATAGACTGGTGATTCCTTGTGTGATGAATCGGATTTTTGAGGGCTCGTGTGTCGGGATCGCGGGATGAGGAATGATTTTTTGTAAAAAGTACAGGATTTGTTGTTAAAAACAATGTCAGTACAGAGTGTTTTTAAATTTAAGTCAGTGCAAAAATCTGTTATATATAACTCAAATAAAAAGATTGGTTTTGTTCAAGTTGTATAGCTTTGACTTTTACTTAGGTTTGCTTTCAACGCGTTGTCGTAAAATTTTCGTCTTAATTCATTTTACCTGCTACGTGGAGCCATCCTATATTGCAGATAACTGGGAAGCAAACCTTTACTGTATTAAATAATTGCGATCATAGCAAAATTCATTTTTATTTTGGACGAATGCAATTTACAAACTACATTTCTTTACGTTTACATACATACGAAAATTAGCTCAAGGCCAATCATTGAACAATTCTCGTAGACGCTAAACCGTCAGTGGTCCCACTAATATGTAAATTACTCGTGAGTCCCTTCAATTCTTGTTGAAAAATAGAAACCAGGATAGTACACAAGTAGATTAATAAAAGTTTAGTTACCTATTCACATTTGGTTTAATGAATATATTTTCTACTTTTTTAGAAGCAGATAATTAGCAAATATCTAGTTTAAAACTGGTCCATAGGCAATTTAGATTCGTAAGTGATTTTTTATACTACTTGGAATTTAAGCCATCAAGAAAGGAGGAGACCGACATGTAACCAATTTTAAAATTACCTTAACTCCAAAAACCAAATGAACGTAGCTGAATCATCACAGACATTCTGGGTATTTAATAAATCAAATAATCCTTGTAGATTTTAATTAGCTTGTTGTAATTTAGTGTTTAGTTCAGTTTCCAGTTTATTTTAAATCTGATTTGCAAAATTTGTGGTGATTTATAATTTGCATATAATAAAAATGTGCGATATCTACAATTAGCGCTTTGCAATTTTGTTTACAAGGTAACGTGTTTGCTAACTTCCTATTAGTTGGAACTCAATAGGTAAGTTTCAAAAGGTAAAGAGTAACTATTTGCGATGTGGACCACCCAAAAATCAACTTTCTCAAATTTTAACTACCTACGGATAGTAGGTCTTAAGGAAAGGTCCACGCTAAGTTTCAAACTTCTAAACCAAGTATGGCATCAGTAATCACGAAAACATATTTTGATCGGTTTCACTGTAAACAATGTCAAATTTCTCAAAACCTTTCTATCAGGGACGGGTCTATGCTCGCCAACGCCTGAGATTGAACTTCTATCACCAGAAGGTGATAGTTGAAAACTAACAAACCAGAACCCGACGGTTATGACAAGAAAAACAAGATGGCTTAGTTTAAAATGATAAGCACAAAAGATTTAGCAAAGATTAACTTTAATTGACCAATTATCACGAAAGTTTAACTACAATTTTGGCTCAATTACTGGGACTTAAAGATTACTACAATTTAGCTGTGACGAAGGAACGACTAATGACGAACTGACTGCGTGTCACTGATGATTCACACGCAGTCAAATAGTGCATTTACTACATTACAACTTGACAGGGTTGCATAGCTACCTATACTGGTGAAAGCCCGGGTCCCATTTCCTATCACGACTAAATGCACTCATACAAACTACCAGTGGGTAGTACTTTTTCTTTACAATTATAATAGCGTTCTCGACAGTTTCTTTTGGAATGTGATTTTTTCTGTGAAGTTGAGTGAATATATCATTCAAACAATCATGCAAATATGGGGACTTTTTATGGGTCTAGGCTATTAGCTCCCAAACCAGCTAGCTCCAGGTGGTCAGTTAGCTCCCCGACCCACTTGCTCCAAGACACATTAGCTCCCCGCGCCATTTGCTCCCAGGTATATTTGCTCCCATAACCACTAGCTCCCGGACCACTTGGCTCCCATGCCAACTTGCTCCCTGTTCCATTTGCTCCCAAACTATTTGCCCCTTTGGATATTAGCTCCCAGGCTAGTTTGCTCCCAACAATTTACTAAAGAAGTCCTTGGGATACAAGTTACAATTTAAAACAAACAATTTTGAACAAACAGACAGACACACTATATCCTAATAAGCTCCTCTGCAAAGCGGCCAGATAATAATTCTACTAAGAACTCTAATTTAATATGCATATGAAATTAAAAAATTACTTGATGGAAAGTCTGTATCTGGTCATGAGATTGACGGTGATTGGCAAATTATTAATGAAAAAAGCAAATCTTGAGTTCCCCAAAGATTTATAATATATATAATATAATAGAAAATTACAAAGAAGTTGCTGCCTTTCTGATGTTTTCAAGATTTCGTATATTTAGTTTGAATGTTTTTTTGCTACGTTTGTGAATGTTTATGCAGATTGCTATGTAGGTTAATACTATAATTCCATAAAAGATTTAAATGAAGCCTTAACTAACTTTATGAACTTAGGTTAGGTTAACGGTTTTATGTTCTTAGAATGTTTATATTTTAAATTGAAACTTGTATCCCAAGGACTTTACACTGTTTAGTAAATTGTTGGGAGCAAACTTGCCTGGGAGCTAATATCCTAAGGGGGCAAATAGTTTGGGAGCAAATGGAACAGGGAGCAAGTTGGCATGGGAACCAAGTGGTCCGGGAGCTAGTGCTTATGGAAGCAAACTTACCTGGGAGCAAATGGCACCGGGGGCTAATGTGTCTGGGAGCAAGTGGGTCGGGGAGCTAACTGACCACCTGGAGCTAGCTGGTTTGGGAGCTAATAGCCGGTTGCCACTTTTTATATTAACAGTTTTTTACAAAAAAAAAAGTTACTCAAATTTTCATGAATTTTGCAGAAATTTTTTGACTTCTAACCGCGTCCATTTTTGGTTCGTAGTTTAAAGCCTTTAAATTAAAGGGTCACACATTTATAATGTCTACCTACAACAGTGTTTTGCTAATACGCTGCAGCAAACTGTTCGAAAATATTCATTCAAAATAGCGAGATATGAACTTTGTTTTCCATAATAGGCTCTAAGCCAGCTAAGATACGCACTAAATCAGCTGGAATAGAGTAGTATTCAAGAGGGTGCCGGAACGCTTCCATATTTCACGTTTTTATGGGGCCCAATTTTTATATTTACAATTTTATATTTCAATTTTTATATGGCAAAAGCTACCATTGTTTATATGATGCATAGTTTTATGCGACAATAATTTATATATTCCAAAGTTATGGCATCCGCTTTGAAACAAGTTCCCATTTATGTGCTGCGGTGCTGTGTTAAAGTAAAATCCCTCTGCAGTTACCAAAATTTAACTTATCCATTTTGTGGGCTTATGATTGTGCTCTGAGGTTTAACCTGTGTTGTTATGGTCGTGCCTCTTCCGTGTTTGTAACTTCTGGCTGTGAACTAGAGCAGACAGGTTTGGTCCTCTTTGCTTATATCTAATTTTTATCACTGATTCTCTTACTACTCTTTTGCAATTAACTATTAAAATAATATTTTGGGCAACTACGAGCGTATAAAAATAAAGGCAACTTTATTTCAACGTTTCGATTTGTTTTACAAATCCTCTTCAGGGAATAATGAACAATGTAGAGCGAAAACGGAGAATTGAAAGATTTTTATAATTTGAAACGATATAAATAGAGAGTAAAGATGTGCAGAATTTAGGTAGGTAGTCACGACCACGTTCCTCCTTCCTATTCATGAGTGGGATTCCTTTGGCTGTGGCTTGTCGAATGGCAATAGCTTCTTTTGTTTCGCGAAGAAACTTGTCATCTTCTTTTGCAATTAAGTCGACACTATCCCAAAGTATGGAGTGTTGTTGCGTATCCATTAAATTACTCCATACATGCTCCGATATAGCTGATTGTGGGTCTCCGTTTCTGCAATGGCGCTTATGCTCCTTCATCCTCTCAGACACATCTCTACCAGTCTGACCAATGTAGCTATACCCGCACGTGCATTTAACATGATAAACCCCATAATTAGTAACTGGCGACCTATCCTTATGCATCGTTAGTATGTCAGACATCCTAGTAAAAGGAATATAGCCAATCGGATTGCCAAGTTGCCGTGAGATCAGTCGAGCAATCGATTCTGCGAAGCCTTTGACATATGGCAAAATGATCCTGGGTAAGACATCAGGGGGGTCCATCCTCGGTATTCCAAAAGAACGTGTAATACGGCGAATCGCATTACACACCCAATGCAAGGGGTAGCCATTTTTGTACACCAGTACATTTTGGATGTGCCGTAGTTCCTTTTGTAGCTTATGTCCTTTCAGTAAACGAAGTGCCCTTTGTACAAGCGTGTTAACCACTGTTTTTCGAGTGCAATATTGCTTGCCTTGAATTCGATCTTATTAATCCCGTACATAGAAATGCGTCACTTTCCTCTTTTATGTAATGCACTGGTAAATAAATATACAAAGAAACAGAGAGGTAAGAATGGATGAAACTTCAGCAAAATTAGTAAATTGTTGACCACGTATTCTTGTATCGCTCAAGGGAATAACCAAAATTCGGTGTGTTTTATTGCACTTAAAAAATTACATTAACAAATACAAAGAGATGTAGGAGACCATAGATAATGATAATACTCACTTGATTTTTAAAAAAACTAGATAAATGTGTGTTAGATTTTTAGTATATAATGAATAACTAGCTACTACTTCATCGCATCATTTTGCTCTAAAACACTACAAAGTAAATGTATTTCTTCTATAATTGACAGCGTGGTTTTGTTTCCTTGTATTTTTGTTGATTTGTTTTTAAAAACACTGCTGACACAACCTCTGTCAACAATGAAAAATTGGTCGCTACATTGATTCAAGTATTAAAATACTTAAGATTTTTATGCGCAGAAAGATGTCGCTTCAGTAAAACTCTGTGCTGCATAAAGAGTTGTTATATAAATTCTGGTATTATATGAAAATTTGAAAATATAAAAATAGGTAATATAAATTCTTCAATATAAATTTTGACCCCTATAAAATAGTGAAATATGGAAGCGGTCCAAAACCCAATCAAGAGCCTGGTTATTCTTGGTTTTAAGCAAAACCAGAAATGCAGAATACGGGCATCTTGGCAGTTCAGGGGCCCGGAAATTTTCAGAAATATGCCAGTATTAGGGAAATTTCAAATCTTCATACTAGAAGTAGTAGAGTTGTGGTCTAGGGTAGAATAGTAGAAAGAAGTCAATCTGTATAAGCTTTAGTTTGCACTGAAGCACTTAGAAACGTTGCATGCTTGTAAAATGATTATTATTATTATATCCAAACTCAAAATTGTATATAAATATCAATTCAGCACAGCAAAAAATAAGTACTGTACAGGGGCGTGTTTTTCATTTTTAAACTTGGCGAGACAAGTAATACGTTAAGCTTTGATAAGTACGTTGTGAAGTAAAGTGAAGAAAAACAGAATACATACGACTTCCATTTAATTGACTCTTTTCAATAAACTAAGTATATGGTTGTGTGTACATCCGTTATAGTAATATTCGCGAATATTGTTTTCTGTTGTTTTATTCAATCCCAAGAAAGGGAATATTCATTTATCCAAAAATGATTTTAAGGGATATATTAATGTTAACAATTAAGAGGAACAATTATACCAAAACGTCAACAAATTATTATGGGTATGTACCAAGTCTTGGTAACCAAGATTCAAGTTTCCAAAACTGGAAGAGAGTAACAATTTGCGTTGGTTGACACCCCAAAATTTTTTTCTTCTGATTTCGATTGTTTGACTGTTATTAAGTAGTATTAGGCCTACTAAAGTGGTCAAATGAGTTTTGGACTTCAGAGCCTCTTTACATAGAAATGGCGGCCTGTTGAATATTGAAAAATAGGGTTCAAGAACATGATTTTTCTTTCAACTCGGATCAATTCTGGAGCTGAAATTTTTTGCACTAATTGCGAAAAGCTATACCTAGATGGACATCACACTGACCACTCTGCAAACCATTACTGTGATTTTATATAAAAAATCCAAAAATTGCAAAATTTTGACAGGAGAAAAAATTTAATAATTTTTGCACTTTAAATTAAAATAATATTCTAATCGCTCAAAATTGTTGCAAATACACCGACAAAACTATATGAAACGCCAAAAACTGATAATACGAAATTTTTGTGGTAACTGTGACTTCTAACTTGCGGCATCGCGTTTTCTCATGAGGTTTCTCCAAACGGTAACACAGTCCATGTACGGGCATCTCCTAACGTTTACCAGTAAATTTGCAACAATTTTGAGCGATTAGAATATTATTTTAATTTAAATTACAAAAATTATTGAATTTTTTCTCTTGCCAAAATTTTGCAATTTTTGGATTTTTTATATAAAATCACAGTAGTGGTTTGCAGAGAGGTCAGTGTGATGTCCATCTAGGTACCGCTTTTCGCAATTAGTGCAAAAAATTTCAGCTCCAGAATTGATCCGAGTTGAAAGAAAAATCATGTTCTTGAACCCTATTTTTCAATATTCAACAGGCCGCCATTTCGAAGTAGAGAGGGTCTGGAGTCCAAAACTCATTTGACCATTTTAGTAGGCCTAATACTACTTAATAACAGCCAAACAATCGAAATCAGAAGAAAAAAATTTTTGGGGTGTCAACCAACGCAAATTATTACTCAGAATGTTATATTAATGCAGTAAAATAAAAAAGCAGAATACAAATATTGCAACGTTGGGATCGGATCCAACCTTAGAATTATATTAAAGTAATTACAAATTGCGTTTCCATCTTTATTAGTAGCACTTTTCAGAATATATAACTTATCATAAGAACCATAGCTTGTGAATCTAATGCAAATTTTAAAATGCTTGTACAAACAGAATTAACAGAATTAGTATGTTTGTTAACAGGCATAAAGTTTCTAAATAATCAAAGCATTCTAACGCTTGAAGTGCACGACGGTTTGCAAAGTATATTTTAAATATCTGGACAAAAATTGCTGAGCTAAAACAGAAGGAATTTAATAAGTACGTATGGTAACATATAAACCAAAATCATGTTACAGAATAAGCACATAACAAGCTTTAATCAACAGTAAAATCTGCTAAATTACAAAATCAACCTTAGCATGTATTTATCGATAATTCTTTAATAAAATTCAGGTTGGTTTATTATTAGAAGTGGCGATACTTAAATGAACCATAATACTTTTATTTGTACATAGAAAATTCACTTGCACTTCGTCGAGGCTAGTAAATTTAGCCACTTGCTTTCAAAACTTTGCAATACAAAACTTGCAGTTCAATACAGTATCTTTTACACTGTTTTTTGGCTTTTTTAAGTGATGAGCAACCGTCCTGTTTCTCCAGTGTGTCGAGTGTAGTGATACATAAGGTGTTGTTTGATTTTAAAACTCTGTTGACAAAAGAGGCATTCAAATGGTCTTTCTTCGGAATGAATTTTGGAATGCATTTTACACTGAGACATACTTCGGAAGGATTTGTCACAAACAGAGCAGTGATACGGTTTGTCTCCACGATGAGCAGACAAATGATATTTGAGGTTTCCATTATATTTATAAGCCTTCTTGCATTGCCCACATTTGTAAGGCTTTTCATTTGTGTGCCTCCTTAAATGTTTAGTGAGGCTACCAGATCGAAAGGACTTTTTGCACAATTTACAATAAAATGCCCGTTCCCCAGGGTGTTTTCTTTCATGATTTATCCATACATTTCTCCTTACAAACACATTCTCACAGTACTTGCAGTTAAACGTTTTACTGTGTGCACCGCTATGAACGTAGTACTTGTGAGATCCTAACGAGCTGCACTGTCTAAATTCTTTTGGACAAATGTCACACTTATAAAGTTTGATTGTTGAATGAATTTTCTTGTGATTTTCTAAGTTGCTGCTTGTAACAAACGATTTTGGACAAGTATCACACTTAAAAGGCCTTTCATCAAAGTGAAAACGCAAATGGCTTTTCCACTCTCCGGATGATGAAAACGTTTTGCTGCAAAGGCTACAATTAAAAGGCTTCTCCCCTGTATGCTTACGTTTATGTATACCCAAGTAACTACCTCTTAAAAACTCACTTTTACATACCTTGCAGAAGTACGGTTTTTCCTGAACGTGAGATTGCAAGTGCATGCTTAAGGTATTGGAATGTGCAAAATCATTGTCGCAAAAAAATGCAATTGAACGGTTTTTCTCCCGTATGAATTCTCTCATGTATGATGAGATTGCCTTTATTTGAGAAGCATTTAGTACAATGCTTGCAATTAAAAGGCTTCAGACCCAAGTGCACGGCCATTTTGTGTACTTTTAAATGTGCAGGTCGTGTATAGGATTTGTCACACTTATTGCATTTATGAGGTTTCTCGCCAGTATGCTTTACCGTGTGGGTCTTGAGGGCTGAATTACACGGGAAGGTTTTGTTGCAGACATGGCATTGTGGCCTCTTTTGCGGACCATTTTGCTGGTTTTCCATGATGGGATAAAGCCTGTTTCCTAAAATTGAAAAATGAATAAGAAAACATTTCTAATTGGATTGTGAGGCTTAAGTAAGCATAAATACAACACTTTGTCAGGTTAATAAAGATTGTAAAGGTACTTGCCCCCAAATGTGCTCCAAAACGTCTTTTAACAAATTTATTTGAAAGAAATGTAAGTTCTGTCTTTCAGTACTAACCAGTGAACCCGTTTTACTTTAGTAACAGAAAGTTTGGATACGAAAGTGAGGATCCTTAGGGAAGACCTCCCGTTAATATGCAATGCCTATATATAATCTTAGATTTGCCAAGAAGTTCCTATTTTCAACGGCGGTAATGATTTGTGCTGCCGATTGTTTAAGGTCCGTTCCAAATTTGTCGAAAAACCAACTGAAGTTTACGGAGTCTACGTACTTGCTGTAGGTTATTGAACATCACTTGAACGCAATCCGTTTTATCTCACTATATTAGTGTAAAGTAATTAACGCAGGCGGGTTAAAAAATCCAACATGACACCCACTTCTGCCAAAGTCAAAGAAAACAAAGTTTGTGAAATTCTGCTCGTGCAGATTGTACGCATGAATCTAGTGAAACACACACTGAACTACAGACAAACTTAAAACTGCATACTAAAGTGAAACTGTACAACTACTTATTAGGGTAAAAACTGTACGTGGAAGTATTAATCGTTAGGAAAATTTATTTGCTCCACGAACTGGTTTGCATTGAGTTGACAAGTATTTCACGTATTTAGCAATGTACCTAGGGTACACAAATTACTGGGAACAAGTATCCCAAGTGCATTAATTGGCTTCTATGAATTAGATTTAAAACCGTGGAAGCAATGCCAAAAGTATTTGAAACAATACGATTGTAGACCTAGCTTTAACCTGTGCATTAAAATTTTAATCCGCTCAAGGGGCTGCGCTTAAATGACTACATAATCCTACACAGACAAAACTGCCATGCTGATGTTAGGTACTTTCATTGTTTAAGCTAAAGCTCATGGGTTAAATTTTCTTTGAAGTTGTACTACGTGTGATATCCCACGTAGGCTCACTTAGAACAAAAATGTCCCAACCAGTTATACCTATGTTTATTGCACTATATGTAAGTCAAAATTACAAACTAATAAATGTTTTTTTTGTATCTAAATGGTAACAATGAAACAAAACACTGGCGTATCGTTTGATAAATACATGCGTATAATACTAATAAGGTTGTTTTACTCGTTTCGCAATTACAGGAAACAAGGATTTAAAAAACCTCATGAGGTTTAACCACCCTTTTGTTGTACTGGCATTACATTTGTAACGAAAATTGCTGTCGCGGTTTAACAAATGTTTTAGTTAATTGTTCTTACAAAAACTATTTTAAGAGCAATCTTCAATTTGATTAACTGATTTTATCGCATTTTAAATACTAATTTGCTTGATTTATACTTTCGTATTTTGGGTAAGTGGAAGCAAAAATAGTAGCGTGTTTATGTAGAGGTAAAATTTTAATTTTTCATGCGAATTTATCAAAACTTCAAAACAGCATGGTAAGAAATTCATAAATTATCACATTTAATTTGGATTATGCTGCTGAATTATACCGTGAATACAAGAGGATTTTAAGTCATTAGTTTACCTAAAATAACAAAACAAGTATCCACATACCAATTTTTGCATAATTAGGACGAGTAAAAAGCGACGCATAAATATAAAATAATTTTAAACATAAATTTATTATCTTTTAAATAGTATATTCATAGAATTCGTGAAAGTCAAAAGACAGAACAAGGTACTTTTTCAACAGCCAACATCACATGAATATGCATTAACAAAAAGTTTAGAGCTCAGTTCAATAGGATAATGGACAATGCCTATTTGAATGTTTTTGAGGAACTGATAAGGAGAAAACGTGATGAGAGTTTGAGGGCAAGGTGTTCTACGACGTTTTATAGCTTAAGGGGTAAACAAATTTACCAATGTTTCTCTACATATTTACATTGCATATCCATTTACCACCTAACAAATCTTGTCAACTTAAAACTCTTCATTGATATTTTAAAAAATATTTTCAAATAACACTATTGGTCTTGCGCAGTCTGTTTCTCACTAGAACGTTCATCTGCTGAAGAAACACATTTTAAAGCACATTTTGAGATGTTAAGTATAATATAGAAGTAGAAGTTGTTCAGTTTGCCACATTGTAGAATTTGGTAAATTCTTGTCCATTAGCCATGCACCCTTCCTCTTTTTTGTTTAGGGTACTTTATCACAAAATTTACACCAAAATTTTTCCATTTTGCCAAGGTAACTTAATTCTTCAAAATCAGATAATGTTGTTTGAACTTTGGTTACAGTTTTAGAAAAACTTCAGATACAATAATTTTGTAACATCTATTTTGTTTCTGACATTGCCTCATAAACAAGTAGATAGACTAGACAATCATGTAAAACGTATTCGCTGCGGTATGTTTTATTGCTGCGGCAGATAAAACGCATCTACGAAAAACTGTATTTTAAAGCTATTAAATGCTGTCATAACTTATAAACGCATAAACATGTAATTTGACGGTGTTAATCCCAAACCAGTTTAGTTGATGCTAGCATACAACACAAAGATACTTTATATTTTAAAGCCAAAAGTAGTTCAAGTTTTTTCTCTGTCTTAAATAACTATGCAAGGATTTTGTTAAGTCTTGCATTTGTACACGTATCATCATTCCAGCTACGCATAAATGCATTTTTGCGGTGCAATGGGTAGTCCTTCACCTTCATCCTGGAAATCGACTACCTAACAACAAAGTTTAGTATAGGATTGTGTATACACGCTACCACTTTTCTTCCTGCTTGCTTCTGTTAAATACTTTTTCTCGGAACTCCATTGTTCAGCTTCGTCTTGATTGACAGCACTAATTAGATCAAAGGAAATCAAAATGTGCCGAATTTGTAACGTATCGAGGAAGATTTACAATTTGTGTCTTCTAATATTCATAAACATGAAACCGATACAAGCAAGCTATTCTGCAACTTAACTAAACCGAAGCAGTATTTTTAACACAAAGCCCTTTTAAACAAAAACGTCAAGGATTAACAACCCAACTAGGAAGGTATGTGAAAATCACGCTACATTTGCGTGATTCCCACGCGGGCAGTGTTGCAAAAGCGTGTATGTGCAAACGCTGTTACATTTGCCTGAAGTGTAACGTGATTTTTACAAATTTTGTATACATTGATCACACAGTTACAAAAATGTGTGATATTTACCGTTATTTGCACGTTACAATTTCACAGTAATTTTGTTGATAGATTTACATGTAAAAATCACGTTACAATCACTTCGTGTGTTCAACGTTACGTTGGCGTGATGTTTGTCACTTAGGCTTTCTGAATTTGTTTTTAGCAATTTATTCTAAAAATTAAGCAAATGAGACTATTTGGCAACGCGTAAATGCATATACAAATACATTTAAGTAGACTTTATCAAAAGAAAATAACGCATATCCGATCAGATGATACATTGAACAATATCATGCTCTCAAAGAGATTACCCAGTTTCAACTATGACAGGAAATATCTGTACCCGTAAATGGATCATTATCCATCTCTAACTCACACTAGTTTAGATCTAAGATCTAAGTAGTGAAATACGCCGATCATTATGACTTGAATCGGTGAATAAAACTAATATTTAAATGATTATCCCCTGAAATCTTAACATTAGTTCCTAAAGGGCATAAAACGTAAATTTAGTAGGCAACTGTAACGTTTATTTCACGTCAATGTACCACTTCTGCAACACAAAATGTAACGTGTAAATCACGTTGAAGCAACACAATGTCGCAGTTACATTGAGACGTGCATTTCACTCTTAAATAGCGGCCAACTGCTCCGTTACATCCACATTCAAATGTAACGTGATTTCAACAAACTTTTCCTAGTTGGGAAAACTCCCCAAAATACGTGCATAAAAATTAGGTACCCCATTTAATGAGATTTGGTTAGCATGTGTGCTCTTGTATCAGTATTTATTCATACTTGAACTCACGCAGCTCAGTTTCTGAGTATCTTTTGATAAAGCAAAAGAATTTACAAGGACTTAAAAATATAAAAATACTATGCCGTCAACTCAAATTTTCACGAGTGTTGTCACAGGGTTAAAAGTAATAATCTTATTAACTTCGGTATGGAAAGTATTTAAGAGGTACCTCAAACGGATCAGTGAATAGGTTCTTGCTGAAATAACTAGCAAATCATGCAGACTATCATACAGGATGAAATAGAGCCAGGTTACGAAAGCTGTGCTTGGTTTTACGCTATAGCTACAGTTTTGGTAAATAGGATAAATCACATCGAATAACACATAAATCCAGCCAACTGCTCCTAATACTGTTTTTAGTACAGTTTCGTTTGTTTGCATGACACTGTCAGAAGTCTTTGAAATTTTATTGAACGGATTCTTCAATAAAGTTGCCAGAACGATTCTTGGCAAGAATTAATTTCACAAATTTTTATAGTCAGTTGAGAGTTTATAATATATTGCTTTATGCCCAACAACAAATAAAATTACTGTATTACGTGCCAACTACAACGAGTCAAGATGCCTGTTAGCAGGTGTCCAATTTGTGAAGATGTATTCAGAACCACGCACCATCTCACACTCCATATGAGAGTCCATACAGGTGAGCAGCCGTACAAATGTGATCAGTGCAATAAGACATTTTCAATTGTATATAATCGAACTAGACACATTCAAGCAGTTCATGAAAAACAAAAACCCTACAAATGTGACCAGTGCAATGGATCATTCTCCGCTAAAAGTTCTCTACATCAACACGTCAAAGCTGTTCACGAGATGTTGAAGCCGTTTAAATGTGTTCAATGCAACAAGTGTTTTGCAACAAAGAAGCAATCAAATGTGCACATCAATGGATTTCACCAAAGGCAAAAACCATACAAATGTAATCTGTGTGACAAAGCCTTCGCACAAAAAGGAAACTTGAATAGTCACACAAATAATGTCCATCAGAGTCAAAAACCATTTGCATGTGTTTTCTGCGGCAAACAGTTCGCAGAAAAGAGCAACCTAATTACGCATACCTGGATCCACATTGGCGAAAAGCCTTTCAGCTGTGCAACTTGCAGTGCATCGTTTACTAGTGCTTCAGCCATGACAACTCATATGCGAACGCATACAGGAGAAAAACCATACCGTTGCAATGTTTGTGAGAGGCGATTTAATACTAAAAATGTCCTAAGCCAGCATCAAAGCGCTAAACATGGTACGGTTTTTAAAATAAATTTTACTTCTGCTTTAATTGTATTCATGTATGCTGTAATAATTTTGTTAACATTATTTTGCAGAGGGATATGTTAAAAACTTCTCCTGTCTCTTCTGCATATCACAATTTCGTACACGGGATAAACTACACAGGCACATTTACTCCCATACCAGGGAAAAGCCGTTCAGTTGCAGTTTTTGTTTGGATTGCTTTTCTTCATCCAGCAACCTCACGGCTCATGTAAAGAGGGTGCATCTGGATCCGTAAAATCATTGGTGATAAACGGGCAGCAAACCAATTCACACTGCCGGTGTGCTGAAGTATAACTGCACATTACGTGGGAGAATCTTTGACAAACGAAAAGGAATATTCTTATTGTGTAAATAAAATATTTAGTTATTCAGGAATTCAACGAATTTACATAAATTAAAACGCAAATTGTAGGAAAACTAAGAAATCCTTTGGTGGTAATATGGCTTCCAATTTATTTGATGGTAGATTTTTTTTCCAAAATTTTATCTTTATGAAATCAACGCACCACATTATAAATTTTAGCATTTAAGTAAATTTGTGTAATAAACTAAAATATGAGCTCATTTTGTAGCGCGCATCAAATAATAAACACATTGTATATACAATAATAAAATTTTCAAAACCTAGATCAAGTTATTAATTAAGACAAAAATGTATATTTCTGGGGTAAAACGTGCCAAAAAAAAGTTTTAAGAAAAAAATTTTAACAAATAAAGACTACTCATAAAAAACAAAAACATCCGAAAAGTATCCTACCGTAACTCATTTCAGGGCTTAAAAGCTGATTACATATACTCATCATTATCATTTTCAGTTAAAACTGCAAAAAATCTTCATGCAGCTTTTTGTTTTGCGGCATATCCCAAAACCGCTTCTGTGCCACACTACAAATGTACTTTATTTCAACCCAAAAATAAACTAGAGAAGGAACTAAATTCCGGGTTGCCATAGAATTAGCAATGTAGTATTTGCTAAGCATATGCACCCCGAAAACCCGTAATTAAGTTATAATATATACGTATTAGCTATAGTAAATATTCTTTCGATTGTCTATCATTTTTGTGTTGATTCGCCAGCATTTGGTTTTTTGGCTGAGACAGGGTAATATATTAAATTGTATAATATGAAAATCTCTTGTAATTTAACCCCTGAACAGATCACCACTATTCAGATTACGAGATAGAAGTTCAGTTTAAATAAAAGCGGACCAAATGTACTATTTACTTATTTGTCTTTAGAATGTTCTCAAGGTGCCCCGAGGAAAGTTGATAAAAATTTTGTATTCCTGATCTAAATCCGAACATGCGTTTTTCAATTAAGTCAGTATTTGCCTGATTTATTTAAATCGTATTTTAATTGTCAATCAAATTTAATTTTACTTACAGAACTGCTCCATCTACACGTACCTGCTAATGCACTCCCACCATAAAAAATTTTGCATAAAGTAAAAGTTGTGCAAAAATCAAGTTATCCTAAAATTTAACAAATAATCTTCAACAAAACAAAATTACTTATGATTCAAAAAATGAATTTCAAAAGTTATTACAAAAAGTTCATTTTTAAACCGAAACGTGCATTTTGCAAATACCGAAGGCCTGCGGTTGTTATGCTGAAATTGCTGAATCAGTTATAAAATAAATTTACTACCTAGTTATTATGTTATTTGTCGAAAGATTATTTGTAAAGCTGGTGGCGTCAAAAAGCTGCAACTTTCAAAGAACATACCTAAATATATAAGTTGGTTTACTCAATTCTTCGTGTAAAATGTTTCCTACTTTCTTAGGAATGCTCTTACTTTAAATCCGAGGCAAATTTGCATTGTTACTAAACGAACGTTAACCAGATAACAATCAATTTTGCGGTTTCCCCTTTAGACTCGCAATCAGAATGATAATAAAAAGTAATTTGGTAATGTAGTCTGGTTTCTTTGTAACAAATTGGATATGATGAGTTCAAATTGAGAACAGAAAAGTCGGCCAGAGACAGTGACCCAGTTGTTGGTTGAATAGTGTACTCTTGCTCAGATAAATTTCCAAGTAATGAATACTAAAATCCGATTTCATACAAACTGCAATCCGTCTACCATGAAAATTTACTGTAAAAATTACTTTACAATAAATGGAGTGTAGCTATTGCATAAAAACCAGAGTTAAGGGAAATGTCATTTCAATTTTTTAAACTGGTTAAATGTCAGCACAAGATTGGAACTGTAATTGTGAGCACATTTCTTGAACGCGGATTTCTAGGTCTGTGTCCCGTGGTTTGAATTATACAAACGGGTAGTAGAAAATGCGGCAAACGACCGATATTTTGCGGAGAAACAAAATATTGCCAGAACTTATTCCAAAACTATAACACATAAATCCAATTTACTGCAGGTTTTACGACCAATCTTGGTTTTTCCAACATTTATCTTTACGCCTGTCTGTCTGTTTTCATTAGGATATTAGCTAATCGCATTCATTAAAATCAGCGCATTGGACAAGTGACTCTTTCTCTTCAACACAGCACACTTGAGCTTCTTTCCCCACAACTGGTTCTCACCCCGGACTTTCATGAATGTAATTCATTCATTATAACCACCTTGTGCCTACCCCCTCCGTTTTTCTAATCATAGAAATCGAAATCATGCGTAGTGCGTAATCTAGCGAATGAAAAAAGTAATGGCAGGACCCCTTTGATTATCATTACCATCATATATATACGTTTTGTTATTTGAAACAGAGATATACTCATTCTGTTTCAGTTGCACATGGAATCAGGTTGTGTAATGAAGAAACTTTGACATAGAAATGTTAATTACCTATTGTATTTTCTTCAACAATAGAAATGAATGTACATGGTAAAAACATCAAAACACAATAGCAAACCATTATACGAAGAGTGCTGCTAATAGCAGCCTGCTATGGTTGCATATATCAGACTGTAAACGTGTAAATATTTTTTACTGGCGTGGAAAATAAAGTCCGCATAAAGACAGACAGACATACAGACGGAAAACCGTAGCCTTGGATAGCTTGTCTAATGAAGCAGCGAGCTAACATGTATACACAAAACAATAGTGTTCGTAAACTGGCTTGTTGCCAAATATATATTTGCCGAAATAATTCAGGTCCCAACAGTATAAATAGGGCAAGTACGATAAGATTTCTTGTAGTTGTGTTGTAACAATTAACCTTTTATTTGTCTCGTAATGGTTTTCGTAAGAGGTAAGGTCTGTACGAAAATTATAAAATCACATGTATATTTGAAAACATTTGTCCACCAAGCCAGTATAAAGCATTTGAATGATAAACCAAATATTGGAGTTTGTTCATGAACTAAGCCCTAATGTATTCCCAAAGTGTCACGAAATCCCGGTTATTACTGTTGAAGAAAACGCAAAAGTTTGAAAATATCCTGAAAACTGGAGTGTTCGGAAATTATAAAATCAAGCATTATAACTGCAGTTTTTATAACAAAAATGGTATTACAAACTCGGTTTCGACATTTTTGATGAAAGCAACTTCCAGCAGTCCTAATCCAAGAAAAGTTTCGGAAAAATATGAATTTAGCAAAATTTCGGTATGTTACGTAATTTTTATGACGGTCCAAGCAGTGGTCGGCACATGGAGTGGTACACCGCCAACCAAAACTTGAATACTGTGGTTGTATTATGCATCAGTTCCTACTCGTTTTTAATCTACAAGCTATCTAAAGTCGTTAAACGTTGCAAGTTTACCCCGAAATGTCGTCATTTTACCAAAAAATGCAAGTGTACCTTAAGGCACCTAGCGTCCTTTTATGAAATATTAGCATATTTTTCTGAACCAATTCACACGAGTTGTTCGTATTTGCAATTTTATCGTTTAGAAAAGCACATTTGGTTCAGCGCGACAAGTGGTGGGCATCTTGAAGCTGATTTACCTAAGGAAATTGCATTTGCAATTTGAATAGTCATATTGCACGAATTTATAAGATTGCTTCCGAAATTTTTATTTATTTCTCAGACCAGTATCACCAAGCAAGGTGTTTGGTTCCTGTTCCATATTACAAAGTGAAGTTTTCATAATGATTTGGCGCAAGTTTACTTCGATAAAAACTGTAAAAAGCATGCCTTTGAAACACTCAAGACGATATGTCGAACAAAACGAAACTAACCTATATACTGCCTAACCTGCGCTTGGTCTACTAGCCTCTACTGTTTCTTCAAATGGCGCTAAAATTAATTGTTTCTGTTACCTCACAGTATTCTGGGCATCATTGTAACATAAAACCATAAATTATATGAACAAACTATGGAAACTATGCTAATATTTCATAAAAGGACGTTAGGTACCTTAAGGTACACTTGCATTTTTTGGTAAAATGACGACATTTCGGGGTAAATTTGCAACGTTTAACGACTTTGGATAGCTTGTAGATTAAAAACGAGTAAGAACGAATGCAAAATACACCCACAGTATGCACGTTTTGGTTGGCGGTGTACCACTCCATGTGCCGACCACTGCTTGGACCGTCATAAAAATTACGTAACATACCGAAATTTTGCTAAATTCATATTTTTCCGAAACTTTTCTTGGATTAGGACTGCTGGAAGTTGCTTTCATCAAAAATGTCGAAACCGAGTTTGTAATACCATTTTTGTTATAAAAACTGCAGTTATAATGCTTGATTTTATAATTTCCGAACAGTCCAGATTTCATGATATTTTCAAACTTTCGCGTTTTCTTCGAAAGCAGTAACCGGAATTTCGTGACACTTTGGGAATACATTAGGGCTTAGTTCATGCACAAACTCCAATATTTGGTTTATCATTCAAATCCTTTTTACTGGCTTGGTGGACAAATGTTTTAAAATATACATGTGATTTTATAATTTTCGTACAGACCTTATGTCACCCATACAACTTCATAGTTCCTGTCTCTAATGAGAAGCATAACAACTCACTAGTATCAGCTACTGATCAAGGAATTATTAATATAAATTAAGTTTTAAAATATCCAGAAAGGAGCCCAAACAAGTAAATAAGTGTACCCCACAACGCGGTCTTTGCAAGTAACCCATAAAATTCACGTTCACACTTTACTCATGAATCAATTTATAATACAGTTAAAACAAGCTAATGCTGCTACTTGACAAGTTTTATTTGAAAATCACTGTCAAAACTTTTATCTATTGTGCTAATATTTTGAATCATTTAATTTTAGAATTGTCTAACCTAACCTAACCTATCCTTTTAAAGCACATGTTTATAGCATCAAGAAACACGTTCATGTATTTGTTTCTAGTCTTGTGTAGCTCGTTGATTAGAAAATGTGTTGGAAGAAGACACTATGATGTGTTATGTAACAATCTTTGGGACTAATATTCGAAATCTATTCTCTCAACCTAATGGGTGTTTAGTTGTGAATTTAGGTAGATTATTCGTTGTCATCAAATTTACTTAGTCATTGCATGCATATTCAAAACTATGAATGCATGAGCTGATGTATTATATTTACGCTGACAACTGGAAATCCTATTTCCAGGTACTATCTATGTCTGTATTTCAAGCAATTCAAGGGCTCCTAACAAATGATCCCCCCAGGAAAATCAATTTGCCAAACAGTCCGTAGTAAACTTGAAATCAATCGTATTAGTTAAGGTAACTTTCCATGGAGTTCAACACGCTTTTTTCAATAATACGGCCTTATTCATGGCTCTCCTCCCGTCACGCACCTTTCCATTAACTTCTTCTTAAACTTTTGATTGAAAGTAGTAAGCAATGGCAGCAAAGAAGTTGATTACTGCGATTACATGTATTTTTATTCAAAATTCGTACATTTACGCTTAAGCATTAAAAAGAAACTGTAAAACAGCCGATCTACGACGACTGGTTTAATGAGAGAAAATCAAATAGATTACTGAAAGTTTAAAAAAGGATTTGTTGTATGTAAAAAAATGTACGCATTTGAACGCCGGAAATGGTGCACTTACGCTTGGTGGGGTTATATTTCAAGTACAGATTCCAGTCAGACAGCAGTGGTTACTTTTTAAACGAACATCTTATTTAACCCAAATTCAAAACGATTAACTATATGTATATTGGTTCAAAGCCTTAATCACAAGTACGCAGTAAGATTAGCGTAACAGAGATACATCAATTATTTTTAAAATTTAAATCTCAAGGCACAGGGCAAAAAACAGGTTTCAGCTTCTTCAAGAAACTTCTAGTTTCTCCGAGGGATCCTCAGCCTACCACTCCAGCGCACCAATAATTCCCTCCAACACCCCAGTCATCTCTCGAATTTTCTCCTTGTATTCGCCCCGAGTGTTCTCCCGCAAATTCTTCTCTTCTGAAAGTTGGTTAATCTTCTGCTTAATACCAGGTTCTAAATGTCTTCCATTAATCGGTTCTGCCTATCATCAAATTCCGTAAAATTTTGTTCCTATTTCATCTGAATCTCCAGTTGTTCCTAGTACTTATTTGTTCTTTAGTGCATCTCCTCCAACCAACTTCCCACAAAATTATCCATGATTCACAGAAAACACTAAAAATCGTCCAAAATCTTAACAAATTCCTGTTTCGGTCAAATTAAAACCCCTGATCCCCAGCAAGAACTTCGCTTAGATCAGTTGGTATTTGACACTCAGGAGCAGCATTAGTAAAACTATAACAAGACATTGCGCTTAAAAAGCCAAGAGTCCGTTTAGTTCCCTATTCTCTTTTTCCGCTAAGAAAGGAAAACATACTAGAAATGATTAATCAATAAAGTAGAATCACGTGCTAAGCAGAGTTTTGCTTAATTACTATTTACCTTGGTTTTTCCTGTGTCTCTACCTCTGATTTCATACCACAGTTTAATCAACTTTAAAATAAACTCAAAATGGAAATAAACTAAACCACGACAAGTAAAATCAAAATGAAATTTGTTTCACTGAAATCCCATAATATTTGTTATGATTCAGGTATGCTTAGCTTGTTTCTGGAGCTGGGGGTAATTGTAACAATTATAGATATGTTGTTTCTGGATGGTTAAAGATTAGTCTAAAAAGTCTAAACAATAATAAAAGTACGTATGATATTTAAATTGCCTATGGGGTCTCGGTCGATCTTATAACCAAATGGAATCCTTTTTTGATCTTGTTTATCTTGATTAGCCCCGTAGCAATTTTTTAAACATATATTTTATTATTATAGCATTGCAAAAATATGGAAATATATTTATTAAACCTTACTATGAATGAATAAATTAAAATTAATAGCTTCCAATAATCAAATTGTTTATTAATTGTCATCAAAAAATAAAGTGATACACGGAGAAGTTATTGGTGATTTACTGACTAGAACATTAACTTTACTGACTAGGTGAGAACAGAAGAATGGTTAATCTTCAGATTCTCTAATTGCCTACGTACCAAAATATTGCATTCAGACGTGAAGGTTATTTTTCAAATTGTATTTAAAGCAAAGCAAATTTTGCAATTGTTAAAGCCTTAAACTAGAACACAAAATCTTAAATGAAGTGTGGAGGAGGATGGTCAACCCATTATTCAGGTTCAAGTTAGTGAACATTTACTCCAATCATCTTGATGTGTCTGCCCGTTGGTCCGTCGTCCCTCAGTAAGCACGATAACTCCTCCACCGTTTGACCTATTCCTTTGGAGGGTTAACTAATTTTAATACACTCTAATTAACTAAAATTTTCTTTCCAATATTCCTTTTTGTACAATTTGTAAGCTGTATTCACGCCACGCAGCTATTTTGAAAAACAATGCTAACGTATTGTTAAGGTGTCTATCGTGTGCGTGTGGCTACCTCTTTACCCACAAAAATCTCTGGAGATAAAGATTGTACCGAGAAGCAGGTCTCAAATAAATACACGCAATTGAACTGGCTTCAACTGATGAGAGCACACTAAATAAGTGGAATGGAAAATGACAGAGCTACAGTACTGCAAGCTGGACTAGGAGGTTATCGAGGTAGTGATTCAATTGGAGGAAATGGTCGATGTCAAGTGGGACATCAACAGCCATGCTGCTTCCCTTTTCCTTATATGTTTCCCCATGTTTCCTCCAGGAATGGGATTTTTGGGTATAGCCTTGTGAGTCATGGCCGCGGACCGGGTGGTGGTCCACCCGGGTACGTTGGAAGCGATCTATGTGCTGATCTGATCCAATCCACAATGTATCTTACCGTTCAATTATCCTGTAGGAAATTCAACCCTCCAATTATCGTTTGACTGGTGCTCCAAACCGGAAGAACGGTAAACACTACGTGTGGAACAAGCCTTTGTGCTAAGAACTACCGGTAATAATGAGGTATCGTGGTTATTCGGGAACGAGTTGAAAGTTTGATTTTGGGGGTTTAGGGAAATAGAAGAAGAGGTTGGATATGTTTACTAATTTTTAGAAGTATTTTTGAAAACAGGAAGGAATTAGGAATTAGAGGTTCTTTACTGAATGAGCAAGTGGAAAGGAAACAAAGCTTATGTATTTTTATTTTGTTAAAAATTCATTACTTAAAACTGTCAAAACCTAGTAGAAAATCCAGACTTTATATATACCAACAGAAATATAGTGCAAGAGAGATTTCCATTTGCTTCCACATTGTTCACTTCCGTTTCCGGATGCCGGTTCCACCCCATCACCACTTGACATTGCTTTGAATAAAGTTTGCTTTCAACGCTTTTTGGAAAATCTTTCACGTCTTGTACATGTCCTTTGGTAGGCAGAAGCATTACCGAATACGTAGGTTTGTCTCTAGTGTCCCAGAAAATCATTTAGACATTTAAAACTTGTTAGGATATCTAAAGATTGCATAAAATGATCCTGTAATCCTTCTTTTTGAGAAGGGACTTTTTGGAAGTGATAATAAAAGTTTTTGGTAATTTATCGATTTTTTTTTGGGATAGGGGGTAAAATATTAGTTTTGGGGTTGATGAAATTAGGAGAAGGAGGATGAATAGGTTTCAAATAGTTTTTGCAGAGTAATTTTTTATCCTGAGGGAATAATTATGGTGAGAAGTGTTGGTGTAGCTTTAGTTAGTTTTCAAGTAAGGTTCCGAGTCTCACAATTTTACATTTTATCAGAATCTCTTCTAAAACAACACATTTTTTGAAAACTTAGCTATATGGTTGCTATATCGAAATTGTACTTTTATTTGTCTAGCCATTTCAGTAACAATACAGATTTCCAACTGGTGAGACCAGCTACATGATAAAGGGTTTACTAACTACATAACAATTAAAAGTAAATAAGTGTCATAGAATCTACATAGGCATTATTTCTTATCTAAATAGAATTTCCTTATTTTTGTATAAACATAATGTATCAATCTTTAAATCTTGAGCCGCATCATTCCATAATGAAATATACTTGAACTGCAAAGATTTTTTGCAAGTTTCAGATTTGAGTCTCGGAAGTACTAACCGAGAACATTCAGTTTTTATTTTTTGAGACATGTACGAAGTTTTCAGAGTAGCCCCACGTGCATCTACCAAAGTCGCATTTAACATAATTAGATCCCTCCTCTGTTGTAGAGAGAGAAAGTCGTATTCTCTCCGAATATATTTCAAATAACAACATCTTTGGAATGGAGGGGATTTTGTGCGATAAGGGTAACTCGCTAAATTGGTGGAGGTGGTTTAATTGAGTTGCCTCAAAGATGGAACTGTATAGGTACGTCGCGGTCCGCAGTCGGGGCAGAAAGAGATAATAATGTAGCTAGTTATTCATACATGATCTTACAAAAGCTAACTACTTGAAGGAGTTACGTTTTACCTTTTGTTGCAAACTCATACAATGGAAATCAGCGATTAGCGTCAGTTGTTTTATTCATTTAAAACGCAGTTTATAGGCATATTTATGATGTCTAGAAATCTGTAGAAGATGATCCTATTCTGCATGTACCAAGAAACCAAATGTTGTTGAAGCATCGCAAAAATATTGCTTATTTTTTTAGGTTAAACTAGGTTTAGGTATTTTCGACATTAAAGGAATAATTTAAACTTCTAGTCTATTCCTCATCATAAAAAAGTATTTTGCATAAGATCCTCAGAAAACACTTGCACCAAAAATCATTAGGTTGCTGATTTAATTTCTTCAAACAGATTTGTTTGAAGTACATAGCGTCAAATTTCACTTTAATAAATACTAATGGATTTTAATAAATTGGCAATTTACTATTTATAGGCAATGGTTTAAAGTAAGAAAATAATTCGTTTTTAGTAAAATTAGCTTGAAAACCCATTCAAAAGAATTCCAACTAAATAAAGTAATATCAAACAACAGCACCGAAGTTCATAAAGTAACTGATTCAAGGTGGAGCAAATAATGAAAATTAAAAACTTTTTTTATTCTTGCAGAGTATGGAAGTGCAGTTTAATTTGGCAACATGCCAGTTTTGGAATTTTTGTTGCGAATTTTCTTTAATTTTTTACACAATGTTGTATCTGTTTCAAAACATTCGCTGAGCATGTAAACTCCTATGAGCTGTCATTTCCTGGAAATTTAGCTTTTTGGATGCTTTATTTCATACGACTTCTAGAAAATTCCATAAAAATAAAATTCATTTAGATTTATATATTTTATTTTCCCCTGGTTTACATATGAGCTTTACCTGTTCTGATATTTTTTATTAGAATTTTGTTTTTTGATTTTCTAATCTTAGTAGATACTAGTTGCTTTTTTCTACTCTTCTACGTTGTTCTACTTGTTTCTGTAACCTAATGCTTAATTGCGTCTCAAAATTTTCCAAAAACACACATCTGTAATCTCAATGTCTGGACAAAAAATGAAAAATATCCTTGCGCCCGATTGTCTAACTGTCCGTCTAGTGATGGCAAACGATTAATCGCGATTCCAAAACGATTTCCGATCCGATTTTTGATGAAAACGTTTGGATAATCGGAAAAACCGATCCGATTTTCCAAAACATTATCGATTCCGATCCGATTAGTGTTCAAAACGTTTGCTAATCGGAAAAATTGCGATTTTTCCCAACTACAGAACTTATGTCGCAAAATTTGCTCAAAGCTATACAAATTTGAATGAAGTTAATAACAAGTAATAAAAAATGATCAAAACGCACAGTGAACCCAATTAATTGGTGTACATCTGCTCTGTCATAAAGTTCCTGACCGACATAGCAATAATTTTTTCAGATTTCATTTACCACGCACATATAATCTAACCAGTTTGTAAAAATCGCGATTAATCGCGATTCCGATCCGATTTTTGTATAAATCGTTTACAAACGATTTTTCACAGACCAAACCGTTTCCGATTTTTGGATAAAACGTTTGGACAAAAATCGGTTTAATCGCGATTAATCGCGATTAGTTTTCGATTTTTGCCATCACTATGTCCGTCCAGTTAATTTTACTCTAAAAGTGTTTCGAACATAAAATTCACATAAGGAAATATATCAAGCCCAAAACCTAAAAATTACACATAAAGTGATCAAATTACATATCCAATTGAATATCTACCCAACATTCACCAAATAATGTGAAATTCCGGTTTCAAGTTGCAGTTAGCATTTATACTAAAACGTTACATTCTATTTTTTATCAACGGTTTAAAACAATAAAACAATGTGTAGTAAAACCTGCATAAACGGAGTATTGAACACACGAGCGAACTACAATTTTCATAAAGTAACTGAGGTAATGTGTAGGAAATTGTAAGAAACGCTTTTATAGTTTGGGAGCAACTTGGCTTTGGTCAAATACAAATTGGCATGTTGCCAACTTTGGTAGTTCTGTGTTCTATTAAGTATCTAGATTTTTGTATGAAAAATAAAAAGTCGTTGCTTTAAAAAAATCTTTAAATGTTTCAGCCTTTTCACTACGATTTATGTGGCATGTAATACAATTTACAAGTACTGCAAACAAGTGTTAGTACGTAGGTCTGTATTAACTCTTGCAAACAACGAACGATAGGTTGTGGAACTTATTTTACCCGAATTTTTTTGCGAGAGTTTGGCACTTTTCATCGTGCGACAAATCCATTTGATCTATTAATGGTAAACCATCCATATGAAGAATATATATTATCCAAAATCCCTTCCACGCAAGAATACAGTTGTTTCAGTTAGGGAATCTTTTCAAGTATCAGCTAAGTTAGTATTTTTCTACAATTCCTGTAGACTTTCATCCTGTTTTATCTCTCTTTCCTCGGTAATTGTGAATAACAATAATTAGTTGGTTTTAAATTTAAACTCACGGATTCAGACAAGCTAATTTTCTGTTGCACTTTGTGGTATTACATAAATGTTACAATTGTGGGATTACCGGGCATTGGAAGACATTTGAAGATCAGCAATGTCCATGGAATCCATGAATGATCCGCAGGCTTCTTCTAGTAGCTAAATGGCAAATGATGACAAGCATGTTTCCTCTATCCATCGTATTTTTGTGGAGAATTTGTTGGATTGCAACACACCATTGGAAATAAGATGCACGTTTTCAACGTTTGAAGCCTTAAGGGATGAGGAGTGCACATTCAGTGGATTCATACGGGCTTGAGGATAAATTAGAAGATATTGATATCACACCAGGCTTTAAAAGTTACCCTGACGAACTAGAAGAATTCATATCTACCATTAACTTACGTAACTTCACGTCCGAAAAAACTCAAGCGTCTCTAATCTGACTCCATGGAGACAGACACAATGAAAATCAAGTTGGACGACATGACTTGTTAGTCAATTTTATCATCCAGGAATTCAACTAGCTTGTAGTTCGGAAAGCTATAATTGGTTTTTGGTAATTTTATGGTTTTATGATGTATTTTTTTATGCGCTATTTCACTTCCATGATCAGAGGTTCCAATCTTGAGGAGCAAAGGAAACGGATGCATAGGTAATGTTTTTAATTTTGCTATTAATTCATTACTTTAGGCCTAGTAGAAAACCGCAACTAACCTTAAATATCCCAAAAGTCCAAAAGCGGTTTCCATTTGCTCAAGCATTATGCACTTTCGCATTCGGTTCCTCTCTTATGCACCACTGGAGACTGGACATTGACTTTAATAAACTTTGCTTTCAGCGCGTTATGGAAAAACTTCCACGTCCTCATATATTTCTTTGGGTACGGAGAACAATCACCCGAGCTTCAGATAATATCCACCGGTTCAGAAAATTCCAAAAATATTTGAAATTTGTAATGTTAAAATAAATAAAAATAACCAAAATATGACATACACATGAACAACTAGAAATTTTATTTTATTCAACGATAATTACCGGAATAGATTTTGAAAAGGGAATATTTCAGTCGACCCTCAAAAAACATTTGTTTTTCCTCATTTTATCTTGCCTCATCCTTTCGTGCCAAAAAATTAAAGTCATTTATAGCCCTTAAATGATTTTTTGAGGGATAAACAATTATTTTTGTCTTTTTATTTAAAATTAAGTTTAAAGTACAGCCTTATATCTATTTTAATTATTTTCCAGCTTTGCTTAATTTCTTTGAGTAACAAATCGTCATTCGGACCCCCAGAAAAAATTTTAGTCTTAAATATTTAAAACTGTTATACTATTATAAAGTATGTTTATCGATAATATCTACTCCTGCCGGCATTTCCATAGTCACAACGCGCCGGGCAACTTGCACACTAGCCTGTGCGGAGCAAAGTGAGACAGGCAGGGCGCGAACTCGCAGGCTGTACCAAAGCACGACGACGGTTTAGACTATGCAAATGCCGGCAGGTGTACATACCAGGTTTCATCCCCATGTGTTTTTAGGGAGGCTGGACCAAGGAAAATAAATGGATATGGAAGGTGGAACAGTGAAAAAATGCTGTGCCAAAGAGCTTCCCATTTGAATACATGTAAATCGGTTTGTCAACAACCCGAAATTGCCGTCGTTAGTAACCATTTTCAATGTTTCGTAAATGAGGAAAATTCATTGGCAACAATATCGGTTTGCTAGTTTGGTACAGTGTTAGGCTTCTAAACCTCTCGCCTTCCTTCTGGATTTATCTTCCTTGGGCTGGACAGAGGTTTAAAGTTAACGTGTATTAAATACGAAAATATCTGATTTTTTCAGACTGAAATCAAAACTCACCAATGAAAGTTTTTGTGGAAGTTGGACATCCTTACTCAAATTTTTCCCCGAAAGTTTCTGGATAGCCATGGCTCTGCAAATTTTGTATTCAATTTCGGATTCAAAACGCCTAATAAATAGCTAATTGTATGTTCTACATGAATAATGTGTCAAATATTCATAGCAAAGCATAGCAAATTTAATAGGCAACAATTTGTCATCCTAACTTTTGAAATTAAATATTTCCACAACAAGTGGATCCATTTAGTGAAATTAAGTAAATATCGAAAATTTCAAAAAATGTGTGTTCAAAAACCAAATTCGCAAATGATAGGTCTGATCATTAGTTACTGCTACTGCTCATGATGCTGCTTACTGCTTACTTGTTGCCAGCCAAATGCCTTCTGAGCCAAGCAGACCTGCCTTCTATACCTATGCATGCCTGACAAATGAGGACGTACATGCATTTTATGCTCGTGAACACCAAATAATTGTTTATCCCTCAAAAAATCATTTAAGGGCTAATAATGATTAATTTTTTGGCACGAGAGGATGAGGCATGATAGTAAAAGGATGGTTAAATGTTTATTTAGGGGTAAAAAATTACATGCCTTTTGAAAAACTTTGGAAGGTATACATTTTTACTGTTTTTTTCTTATGCAGAGCAACAACCGTTTATATGTTTAACTGCATCTGTTACGTTGAAATCGCCCCTGGAAAAAAAACTCTTTCTTCCCGGCATCCTGGTGTACTCTAAACATTTCCCGGTTAATACATAATTTAAGTAAAAAATAAATAAGGCAGTAAATCATTTTTATTGAACTAGACTTTTGTCACTCAATACCAGCGCCAGATTCAACATCCAATTTGTTTATAGGTATTCTGTTATTTACATTCCATGATTCCATTTCGTAACTTCAATTTCAATTTCGATGTATTGCTTCAACCCACGCAAATATTTTAAAGGAGAATCAAACAGAATCACATCCTTATAATCATTTTAATATCGCTAACATGGTTTTATGCGTCACTATATTTATTAAATTATCAATTAAATAGATATCACAACAAAACTACCTTGAGAAATAAACAAAATACAAATACAGATTTTTTCAGTCAACAGTACTGATGTGATTTTTCATTTTTATGCAGTTTCGTAAAGTGTTTTTTTAAACTTGCTTCGCTCATAAGGCGATCTCCACAAATCGCACATATAAATTTTCTCTCCCGTAAAACGACAGGTGAAAATTAAAGAGATAGGCTGATGAAAATCGAACACCGCAAGTGCAGTAATACTCGTGGTTAAGTTTTGATTCGTCTTTTTTGTGGTTTATTATAAAAACGCAACCGCTATTCTGTAGTAGAGTGCTTGTCACATCGTTGTCTTCATCACTGCTCAAATTAATCACTGGTGTTTCTACATTTAAGCTGTTTAGTAATGGCAAAGAATTAATCGCGACTTCAAAACGATTTCCGATGCGATTTTTGCCAAAATCGTTCAGATAATCGGAAAATTGCGATTTTTGTTAGGCTTAAATTTAATGTACAATTTATCCACAGTCGAACTAGTAGAAACTACAAAAATAAAAAAAAACTATGAAATTTGGACAGAAAAATGCATAGAAAGTATGTGACCAGATAAATTAATGTAGTTTTATTGTGTAATTGGGTAGCTGGCTTTCAAAGTAAGCAATTTTATGTTAAACTAGACATAAAATGGGAAATTCTAAAAATCGCGATTTCCGATCCGATTTCCACATAAAACGTTTCCAGTTTTGTACAAAACGTTTAGACAAAAATCGGAAAAATTGCGATTAATCACGATTAGTTTCCGATTTTTGCCAACACTAAAGCTGACCGGTTCCTGCTGAAGAATTTTGCTGGCATTAAAATCACTTGACAAAATTGAAGTAACATCAGTAAAGCTAGCTTTATCTAAACCACTTTTCACAGACTTTGTAGACTGTATTGTAATTGATGGGTAAGAAAAGCTGTTGCTCACTTTGTTTGCATATTGATGTGATTCGGTACTACGTGAGTTTTTGTATTTAGTACTCAGTTGAACAATCGCATTTTGTAATAAGTTATTTATATCCTTTATATCTCCTACATTCGTAGCATTTTAGAGTAATGTTGTGCCTTATGGTCAATTTACCTTACCAAAGAACAAACCAAAAAATTAGTTAGTGTGGAAAAAAGGGCTTTATGCATAATTACTGGTATATACATTAGTAATAGTAATTACAAACATACATGCTTTAAATTAGGTCTGGTTAATCTTGAAAATAGATGGACTGAATTAATGGAACATGTTTCAATAATCACTTAAATTTTCTGAATAAAGAATTCCACAGTTGTTAAGCAAAAATTGACTACATAAAAAGCATGTTTTGTGAATACTTGACTTATACTACTAGCTTATTTTACATATGTGAAGAAATAAATTTAAAAAAGTACACGAAACTGTTTCCGTCATAATTACTTATACAGCAGTAAATTTCCATTGAAATTTAATTTGCCTAATTAAATTCTGCGATGTTCGTGTTTGTGGCAGAAAATTGTGGAACAATTTGAAATTATTTTCTGTTCTGCCTTGTCTCATACTCTCATACCAGGCAAAAAGAAGACTGAATTATGATTATGATAGAGTTGCTGAGTTGTCAGCAGAAATAATCGCATCTGCAAATTGTGTGGGTTGTGTAAAGGTGTTGGAGTAAAATAACTTAAACTATAATCGTATAGTTTTGCCCTGTTATTATCAGGACAGTCTATTATCTACTGTATGGCTTGTAAAATATTTAAACACATGATGGGCTGTGAACTGGTTTATGATTTTGCAGGTTGCTTGCTGATATTGTTTTGTAAACGTTTAATAATTCATGCAAACTAGAGGAAACTAGTGAAGGAAATGTACTGATAGGTTTTATATGGAGAATGATATGATACACAAGCGTATAATAATTGTACATATATGACATTTGACAAACACATTGAGAACCCTTCTTTGTATAAACGTTTGAATGTTTTATTTGAGTATTTTGGTGACACTTTTATCATGCTTTTCACAATTTTTGGTAATTAGAATCAGCGCATGAGAGCTAATTGTTTATTGAACGTCGAAGATGTTATTGTCATTTAAAAACTATATTTTAGGTTTTTAGAAAAACAATTTATGTTAAATTCAATGTGCTTGTGTAAGAACAACGTTTTCATGTTTCAAATACAAAGCCACTGTATAACAAGAAAAGCTTGGGTGTGTGGAAGAATAAAAATTGGACCATAGAAAGATCTGCTGCAAAAACTTAATTATAAAAACATCAAATTATATCAATTTTTCAATATTTGTTTTGAACTAGTAAATACTAAGTTTAATTTTTCTACCATAAAGAACTTACAACTCGTTTTATGCATTTTCTTAATCTAGACTTATGAATTAATATAAATTAAATAAAAAATATTTCTAGATTTAGCACAATTGTATTCGTATTTATGTCAAATATTTTAGTTTGCTATTTGTTAAAAAAGAATCTAACTTTAATGTATTGTTACTGCTAGTAGTGTAAAAGGTAGTATTTCTGAATTGTAGTATCTATAATGTTTAAATTTCTGTGGGATCAGCCTCGGCCCTAAAGCTAAAGGAGTTTGGTTTTCAACTTGTTTTTTCCAAATTGGCTCCGTACCAGATTTATATATTCATTAAACTTTAATGTCAGTAGGTAACTAAATTTTTACTAATCTACTTGTGTAGTATCGTGGTCTCTATTTTCAAACAAAAAAGAAAAGGAGTCATGGGGAAGTTACTTATTAGTAGAGCTGCCTGATTAGTTTAGCGATTAAGACACTGGGTGGTCATGAGCTAATTTTTATTTGCAGTAATTTGGCGTTTAGAACGTGAAGAAATGTATTTTGTAAATTGCATTTGTCGAAAATAAATATAATGATTTTTTAGACTTGTTTCCCGTGTATACGATTTTTTAAAAGACCAATAACAAAACCTAAAGCTATATCAACCTAAGGTTTACAAAATGGCTCCACGTACCGAAAATATGTATTGAGGCTTGAAAAGTTTTCCACAACGTGTTGTAGGCAAACTTTAGTTTTACTGAACAAGCAAACTGATTTTGAATAGGTTTTCAGGAGGTTAAAATGATTGACGCTAGGAGTGACCTGGGCAGGAATTTGGTATCATTTTGGGGAGTTTGGGATTATGTTGGGAAAAGATTGGATGTGGTAAGCGGCATTTTTGATAATTGAAATAATTTTTTGGTGTTAACAGTGAATCACGGATTGAATCAGTTACGCTTTTAGAGTATGGGTGCGTACATTTGTCAGCGTAACGTTCTAAATGGTTGATCCACGACGACCATAGAGTATGAATAAACAGAAGTTGGAAGAGGCTTTTGAAGTGGTTTGGAAATTGAGTAAGTGGAGGAGATTAATGGCGGCTCTTAACTTAAAGCATCGGAGGGAAGTGAAAATGGAGGGGAGCGTGAAATTTAAATTAAGGATAAAACTGGAAGTGGAGCCTCCACTGGAGGTGACTAGAACGAAAATGAAAAGTGGACGATGTATTGCGTTTAGAAGATTGGGAGAAATTTGGTGAAATCCATAGTGGAAATAATTTTAAACATTAAAAAATGTACTGAAATATTTTACATAAAGTTAGAAATCTTTGTACAAAACTGGGTAATCCTATTGTGGAAACTTACATCAATAAAGACTGTTTATGTTTATAATATGATAAATTGTTTTATTGCTAAGTTTCTCGGATATTCGCCTTTAGTCACATATTTTTATTTAGTTTGAAAACAATGTTGTGTAAAAACTGCGTTTGGATTTCAGTTTAGGAGCAAGGTGCAACCATAGAGTCGATGAGTTATTCATGAACCTTTATTAACAAAATTAATCATTGCTCCTATTAAACCACGCAATTAAACATTTATCTAAAAATTGATTAGGATTAATAATAATAATGTCTTTATTGTCAATTTGGTTTCCACGAACAATGGTGGTTATTACACCAACGACAGCGTCATATGCTTTTGCAATTGTTATACATACAAATGTGATTACATAGTCAAATTTTTTAGTAAGTATCAATGATTTCAAAAGAGTTGAATTTTTAATGAAGTAAGTTAATATAAAAGTTTAAACATTTTGATATAAAACCGAATTAAAAATATTTTCCATACACATCAATATTGAGTCAGTATCGTCTTCGATGGGTACTATAGTGTCACTGATTTGAATCTTTATTATTTCAGAGTAACAAGCTGTCTTAAAGGTTAAGAAAGATAATTGTGGATTTTGTAGCGGAGTAGGAAGGTTTATCCAGAGGTTGACGGCATTGAATTTGAAGGATGATGATCCCCAGGTGGAGTTGGGTTTGTAGTTAGGTATTAAGTATGACTGGCTTCGTGTACTTCGTGCTTCATTCTTAAAGTCTAGATAATTATAAAAATATTCACTTTCTTTACAGTTTAGGACTTTCTTGCAAAACATCAGTGTATTATATTGATATAAGTATTTAGGTTGTAACCATTCAAGCGTATTATTGATATCATTGGAAATACTATCATATTTTAATGTACCCAAAACAAACCTAGCTGCTGCTTTTATAATTTTGTTTACTGTGTTGAATACATTTTGTGATCCCCTACCTAACCACACAACGTTAGCATAATTTACGTGTGATAAAACATACGCATGCATTAGTACAATTTTATTTTCTGTAGTTAATATCCGTTTGAGTGGATAGAATTGTGATAGTGAACCGTAACATTTTTTGGTTACCTGTGATAAGTGCTCTTTATAGCTTAATCTTTCATCAATAAATAATCCTAAAATTTTCATAGACTTTACTCTGGTTATTTCTTGGTTACCAATGAATATTTTTATCTTATCAAAGTTTTTAATGGCATTAGGTTTACCTACTAACATAAACTTTGTTTTACTAATATTTAAAAATAATCTATTATTCTCAAGCCATTCTTTAATACGCTGTAAATCCTCTTGTAAACGATTGATAATAATTTGTGCGTCTTTCACCTTACCACTTATCACAAGATTAGAGTCGTCTGCGAACATATAGATAATGCAGTGTTTAATATAATCAGGCAGATCGTTAATCATGAGACTGATTAATAAATCAACTTTTTTTAGGGTCAATAAAACTTGCAAGGTAAAATTAATATTGTAGGGATGTCCTTTTAATATAATTTACACGCCAAACAAGATTATTTTGCAAAACAAATTTTTAAAAATGGCTTTTGTAAAAAAAATTCATGACATACCTTTGGATGTTTTGGAAACAATGGAAGTTTGCTTTCATAAATTGATTTAAAGTTTAGTACATAATATGAGAAATCTCCCGTTTTTATACTGGAAAGGCATAGTTTTTGTTAAATGCAGACGGATTGCGTGCCAATGTTTGAATTGCTGTTGTGTTTTTGTTTTGTAAAGAATTTATTACTCAATGTAGTCATTTAGTCATTGTTTCAAGACATTATTTGACATTTTTCTTAGAAATTTAACTTAACGAAGAGCCAGTGGTACCATAATACAATTTCAATAAGCATGTGAACTTGTATAAGATTTTATACATGTAAATGTGCGGTTGTGTTAGCAGTATGCGGTATAAAATATCTTTGCTCAACGAGTTTAGAGACAGGCTTTTGCGCATTTTTATTCTAGATTCATACAATCTTAGGCTCAAAAAAGAAAATTGTGTAAGGCAGCCAATCTAGGATGACTGATTTAGAGGAAGAATAAACAGAGAATTAGATTAATGAAAAGCTTTGAAAGAGACTTGTTAATTTTTATGAAAGGTTTTGTTATATTTAAACGCCAGAGATGCCGCAATTACACTTGTTGGGGTGTTGTTCCCTTACAGATCCGTCTTTTAGGTGAGTTGTGTGTATGTAATTTGGGAAGAAATCCCCCATACTTAGAGAGGACCCCAGACGCGTAATTAAAAGTAGAATTGTTGCAGACTCTGTATTTTACACGGTGTTGCTTTTTATGTGAAATATTATGGAAATTGCAAGTATAAAATTCAACAACAATATTCAATCTCACAAGGAAAACCCGTATCAGGTATCAAGCAAATGAGAGAACAAAGTCACATTCACAACTGCAGGAATAAATCTCTAAACGGAGAAGCAACACAAACTTATTCTCCCAGCGGGGATCGAACCCGAGCGTAGTAACTGCAGAGTGCATGAGTAGCCCTCTGTGCCACCACGGCGCTGGTTCTTAGGTGAGTTGGTTACTTATAATATTGTTAAAGTTCTGCCAAAAAGCAATAAAAATTCGAAATATCGCTATGAATGCTGCTCCTTAGCTAATCCGAGAATACAAAGCGTTTTGTATGTTCAAAAGAATTGGAGTACGGGGGATTAAGGAATCCCATGGTTAAAAACTTGGTTTATGTCCCGGCGCAAAATTTCAAATTTCAGGTCTAAGACCCGGCTATAATTCGAGGCCGGGTATAAACCGGGATAGGGAAAAACCCAAATTTCCCAGTTTTCTAGAAAGTTTAAGGGAGTAATTGTAAAAAATCCTAAAATGGTTTCAATATTTCGTACTTTTCAGACATTTTTGTAGTTTTTGGTAATTTTTTGTATAAATGCATGATTCATTATGCATCACAACGCTCAAAAACTACGTATTGACTTGTAATTAAATTTGAAAAGGATTATTTGAACTACTAAAGGCCCATAATGTTGGTGATAATTCCGCAACGTTCGCTTTGTTTTTAGAGTTGAAGGTATTTCTAAGGAAGTTTAGATGCCCGTCACCGGGTCTAGGCCCTTTCCCCTCTGTGCACTTTCCCCCCTGGGGTTCCGTTCCCCTCAGACCCGTTTCCCCCCTGCGTTAGTTCCCCTCTTTACATTTTCCTCTCTGAGCTTCTTCCCCCCTCACCAGTTTCCCCTTTGCGTTCCTTCCCCTCTTAACATTTTCCCCTCTAAGCTGCTTCCCCTCAAGCTTGTTCCCCTTTACACCCGTTTCCCCTCTGTACAACTTCCCCTCAAAACATTCCCTTGAACTCAACGATTGTTTCAAATGTGACCTTATTATACACATATAATGGTATTGTGTATTATACAAATGTAAGAGTTGAATGTGGCGTAGTTCTTGAGTGGTAATACGCAGTCGTGCAAATGAATTTTTCATATATTAACCAAAGTATTTATATTTGTATCTAGCTTTGTACGTTTCTGTACTTTACAAAATAGTGTTTGCTAATTTCAATTAAGGTAATGTAATGCTTTGCTAAAACATTTTCTTACATGCCATATATATCTGGATTCAAGTTTTAGTGTCTGGTAAAACTGGTGTTTGTTTGTAATTTTGACAAGACCTTTTAGTTTTTAACTCTATTTCAATGAACGGTAAATAACCGCACTAAGAATCCTTTATGAAGTTAATCGAAATGTTAATATGTATTTCTTAAGTTTCAATGTTTACCTAGTCAAAAATGTACCACTTGCAACTGAACTTGCATTTTCTGTTCTGGTTTACATTCAGTACATTGACTGAAAGCTGTGTTGACTGCTTACTGAGTTTTATATGCCAGTTCTCAAAAACTAGAACTATTAATATAATTTTTAAAAAATAATCTGTACTGGAAAATGCCACTGGTTGTTAATATGTAATAGTCGGCTTCGATAAATAGTTGAAGATTAGGATACCAGACAAACAGTTGAGTATTTGACTGGGATAGCACGCAAGATTAATTTAATTGTGTAACTACTGCCTTTGTATCTTAAAGTGTTTTTGACCAAAGAATTATATTTTTACATTAGACTTTTGACAGATGTACCTAAGAGTTTGCAGAATTTTTTAAAAAGAAACGTTTCAAAAATATCTATAGTTTAAAAGTGGTTATAAATGTGCAAAAATTGTACAGTATTGTATCTTTGTATTGATTTCTGCGTTACTGAAAATATAGAAAATGTATGTAAGCAGTTTGTAAAATAAGAAGTTAAAGAGTAAAAAGGTAAATACCTAATATATATTTAAAGTTGTTCGCATGTAACCAATTCTTCGATAAATGTTATCCAAATTTGATTATCAAACTCATTTTATCATACACCAAAATTTGAAACCACTTATCAATCAATTTGGATTATATTGCCACTCAAGAACTACGCCACATTCAACTCTTATATTTGTATAATACACAATACCTATAGTAGGTATATGTGTATAATAGGGTCACATTTGAAACAATCGTTGAGTTCAAGGGAATGTTTTGAGGGGTAGTTGTACAGAGGGGAAACGGGTGTAAAGGGGAACAAGCTTGAGGGGAAGCAGCTCAGAGGGGGAAAATGTTAAGAGGGGAAGGAACGCAAAGGGGAAACTGGTGAGGGGGGAAGAAGCTCAGAGGGGAAAATGTAAAGAGGGGAACTAACGCAAGGGGGAAACGGGTCTGAGGGGAACGGAACCCCAGGGGGGAAAGTGCACCGAGAGGAATGGGCCGGATACCCCCGTGTCACCCTCTTCTTTGATGTTTTAAATTTCAAAATGTATAAAAAGCACTTATGATATTTAGCTTGCCAGTGGGTTCTCTTTCTCTGTTTTAGACCTGATGGAATTTTATTTGAATCTCCGTACCAGTTTTTAAACCACATATCTGCTTATTATCTGCTTCATAAAATGATAGAAAAGATATTCATTAAACCTATATGTGAAGAAAATAGGACCTCTACTAATGTACTTTTTTACTATCCTGGCTTTTATTTGCTAAACAAAATTGAAGAGAGTCACGGGTAATTTACACATTGGTGGGACAACTGGGTGGTTTAGCGGCTATAACAATTGTTCAATGATTCGCCTTGAGCAAATTTTCATATATATGTAACAATTTGATATTTTAATCGTAAAAAAATGCGGTTTGTGAATTCGTCTAAAAAAATGAAGATTTTTTGCACTTTTTTGCCGTGAATGCATGTATTCCAATTAGTAAATAGATAACTTAGATCTTTCAAATCAATCTGCAGGTTATGAAATGCCTCCGCGTACAGGAATAGATGAATTGAGACGTGAAAATTGTACGAAAACGCGTTGAAATCAAACTTAATTAAACGTCAAAGCTATCTATATAACTACGAAGAAATTGAATAAATTTTGAAATCTAGAGTTTATAAAAAACCTCTAATCATCATCCGCAAAGCCCGTATGTTCCTCTTATAAAAGTATTACAATGTAAGACTCCGGTTGCTGTCTTAAATTTTAAGCTAAAAACTGGTACGACAGTGAAGAGGGAATAGTAAGTTAAAAATAGTCTTTATTAAGGCAGAAAAGCGTCTACACTCAAGTTAACTATATTGTGAATACCGAAGCTCCGGCAAATTTCCTATCCCCAATTCCACAAAAAACAAGCGTTTCTGAAACATTACAAAACTTGTTAAAGAGTGGTTCTTTCATACATCAAAAAATAGGTTTCTATTTTACTTTGTCAGTCATGATACAAATTTCTGGATTATTAAAAATACTAGCATTGAGCGGAGGAGACCGGCTCAAATAATTTTTGTCTGGTGGGTTATGAAGCTAACAGCTTGTTTTTCTTATAGGAAACCGATCAGTACATAAACTGCTGCGTTGACAGTAAAATAATTGTTTTTCTGTTTCTGTCAAAAGACTGTTTTTTGTAAACGGTACCTCTCAACAAGACCTCGCGTTTGGTCTGAAAAGATTTCCACAAAAGGTACCAGAGGTCGCAAAATATTGAAAAACCGTACAACTCTGTTTTCTATTTTCAGTTTTTTCTAAAATATGATCCTAGGTTCTAGTGCTTCTTTTGTCACGTCAATTTGTCCCCAGCGCACGCCTCAAGGTGGCGAAAATTTAAAAACGCCATAATTCTAGTTCCTGAGGACTTTTTTAGTTTGTTTTTTGTGAAATAGGTTTCTTTGACCTTAGTTTACTTAAACAACTCTTTCTTCTTGAGTTAGAAATTCTATTACTTACTTCAGCATTTACAAAAGCTTATTTGGTGCTCCAAAAGTCAGCAACAGGTACAACATGTATACCACGAATGTGGGTAATGGTTTTTGGAGTTTAAAGTGTCAATTTGAAATTTGAAGGTAACAGTAAAGGGAATCCGATAGGTTTCAAATTCATATAGTCATATCTTTTTAGCAAAACAACAAAAACTGGTCATTTCTACACCAATGTGCTTTACTGGAACCAACCTTAAAATAAACGTCAAAAACTTGATCTTTTAAATAAATTCCCAAAATTTCATTTGCTTTAAGCACGGTTTTTGGGCAATTTTTAAATCGCGGCGCGGCATAACTTTTTAACGAAGCAAGATTTTGAAATGCGGTTTTTTGCTTAAGCTAGCCTATTATGTGGGGCTGGTGATCGCGACAACAAATTGCTAAAATGCTTCCTTTAAATGGCTATAATTAGCATTTTACTTGCAAAAATATTTGCAATTTTGCAAATAAATGTTTACCAATTTGAAACCGGATATCCACGGAAGCTCATGTTTTGCACAATAATAACTTGTTTAGTTATCTAAACATCTGCAAAGTTTGGCTGCAAAAAAATAAAACACAAAACAGTTATGATTTGTCTGCTGACCATATGTAAATTTTTAACATTTTTCCTGTTTTTTTTTGAATTTTTGAAATTTTTTTGAAATGTTCATCATAAAATGCTTATTAAAAGGTGAAATGTAATAAGTTGTCACAATCTGAGTCGATTCTGGGATGGTCGTGAAAAAAATTCTGATTTCCGAAAAAGATGCTCATATTCAATTTAGTAAAATGCTTTTTTGAACTTTGTTTGCCAGGGAAAGAACTTGAAAAAGAGTTTTCTAGACAAAGGAAACTAAAATATTCGGTATTGTTAGACGACAATCAGAAAATAATCTACTTTAGCGGACATTTAATATCTCTAGATCTTTGAGCTCTATCCTAAATAAGATTTCCAAGATGAAGAAAATTAAATTAGAATATGTGCATCCATGTTCACTGCACTGTGGGCTCCGAGCAATCCTGTTTGTCTGCACCTAAAGAATAAAAGGCACAGCCAGATCATGAAGCAGGTCACCTTCTCATTCGCTCGCTTCTACTTCTATTCCGGAATCCCTGTTTACTTTGTGATCGATCACCAAGGCCGATTACTTGAACTCTCCGAGGTTCCCAATCTTGCGAACGAGAACCAAATTTGCAACCAATCAATTTAAATGTCAGAAACCCTTATTTCTCAAAATAATATTTGAAGTTGCCCAAAGACCTTATCTAGACAATAGGAAATACGCCTAACATTATATTTCACAGAAAATGGCATTGAATTGATACATAAATTGAAACTACACAGTCAAGAACAAAACGAGTTTGTATTGAAAGTTTCAATAGAAATTTAAAAAAAAAAAATTGATACCGGTACTTATTTTATAAATCGGCATCACTTTCTTGGTAGCATTAAAACAAAGCAGTGAAAAGCTTTAGTGTTGCTGCCATGTTTAAATTATTTTGCTTGAGATGGGTGTGGCATAGTAACAATAAAATGTTTACTCAACAGCTTTTTGGCATCAAAAAAAGTTTTAGTGGAATAATAATTATTATTTTGTATCACTGCCCTTGTTTCAATTAAACAAATTTGTTTTCTGGAGTAATATTGAAGATATTTATACTTTACTTGGTTTGCAACACAAATTTGGGTTTCCACTGATTCCAATTACTATGGAGGTTACTTTGTCCTTGCAAAATATAAAATTAACGTCCAGCAAAGTAAAAAATGTGGTGACTATACATCCATTAATGATACCTCTGGTGAGTACAATTAATAATCTGTTTTAGGAAGTATAAAGTTTTATTTTTATGTGATTTCTGTAGGTAATACAAACCATTTTAAAGTTTATGTCCTTCACGTCACTGAAAACCTTACGAACTTTGTGCCAAATGCACGTAACCAAAATTATTTTTTACTTTTCAGATTCCTGAGTCTACTTGTTTCGAAATGCGTAAAAAGTTTATTACTTGGTGTTGATGCACTAAAATGGTAGTACAATGGCAGTAGCAATTATAGCGGACAAGCACAGAATGTTATTGTAAAATTTTAATTAACTTTATACTTGCATTATGAAACTGAAGAAATTATGTTAAGAAAAACAACAGAATATTTAAGTTTCAGTTCTATGAATATGAATAGCTATTTGTTTGTAACTTCTGCGTTATAGAGATTCGTTAATATATTTATGCACATACTTTGTTTAGATGAACAAACATACAGTTAAATTGAGTGAAAGAAATACTCAACTGCAATCACTTAGGTTGCCGCAGTAAAGATTAGGTTGTGGTCTTTTTAGTTCACAGGGATACTTTAATTATATTTCTAACCATAAAAATCACACAACTTGAACAGACTACGTACAAAAACATATTTTGGCTGATTATAGGAAAGGCTTTGACTCCCCAAAGTGCAAAATTTAAACTTGATTTTTAAGGAGATGTCATTATAGGATGACGCCTAAGCTATTCACATAAAACCTCAATAAATACATTGAAAGATACGATACAAAGGCAGTTTTTTCACACAAATATGTATTTCGGCTTTTTAAATTCAATTTTACATGAGAAATGCCTCATCAGTACAAACTTCATTAGTGGATGACCCCTAACTTTAAATGCTTGAGAGTAATAAACGTTGTGTTGTGGGAATTTTCACATTCTTATCGGTGCAAATCCAACCAAAAGTATTCAAAGTGATAATAATATTGCAAAGTATATCCACAAGTGATATTAAAATGTATTTATTTTTATTGCAAATCATTATGTACACAAAATATTGCATTTTTCATGCGTCAAATCATAAATGCGTTTCGAGAAGCTTAAAAAACTCTTCTGAGTTTCCTGTTAGTAGCGCAGATTCAAATGTGGCTTGAATGCACCCCTGTTCCCCGCTGCTGTTCTGAGAAGCCCTGACATCCCAGGGGAGTTCCATTTCAATCTTATCTTTATTCACTTCCCCCCAAAATATTTCCTTATTTTTTGCCATCTCTTCTTCCTCCCCGAACATTTTTTGAGTACATGGACACCCCCTCCACTTGAATTTCTTCAAATTGTCCAGTTTACCCAAACATTTCCCCAAAGCCTCCATTGTCACCCTACTCCCATGTTGCATTTCAACTTCTTCCAAACCCGGCCACAATCCCACCACCTCCTCCAACTGATCATCCCCCACAATCAATCCCTTCAATCTTTTCAAATTTGGTACCACCCCAGCCAACTTTCTCCAGCTTTGAAGCTCCATCCTCCAGTCCATTTCCCAGCTTGTCAAGTCACCAAAGCCTGCATGACCAGGTCGATTTAGAATGCTCTCCCAGTCAGTGGCCTCCACCAGGTCTGTTCTATGCAGAGGGTTGGCCCTCCTGTTCCCCTCCCCCCTCAGCAAATGGTGAATCCTCCTTCCCTTCCACTTGTCCTCATAGCAGGTAGTATTCCAGCTAAACTCAGATGGTACAGAGCTCCAATATGTTAAAAAATCCAAGCTGTTGCTCAAATTGCCCCAAAGCTCCAGTCGTTTAACCTTAAGCAGGGCGGAAAATGTTCGAGGAAACTGGGTGGCAAAGGGTGCGCGATAGAGCACCAACTCCTTCACAAGTACCTGGTTCATTTCTATCCACCTGTATAGCGTTACTAGGTCCCGCTCCGCAAACAAGGGGTCCAGTCCCAAGTCAAAAGCCAGGCAGGTCAACCAGGGAAAGCGGTACACTATACCCTGACCAAACGCGTCCTTCTCCGCGGAGGCAATTTCCACCGTGCTAAACACGCCATAGTCTTGAGCTCGTTGAGAAAAATCCAAAAGGTCAAGTTGGCGCAGAGTGTTTACCACTTGACCAATTTCATGGAACCAGAACAGCTCCCAAAAGTAGCCTCGTTGGGTGGGTGGAGGCAACCCTATACTTTCCTCCTCCATACCCAACCAACAGCTTCGCATTCGTGCCAACTCTGCCAAATATTCGGGGGACAATCTGCTTTGTTGACGAAGACGCTGCAGCACGGCATCAGTGTCCCAGCCCGGTGGGAGCAGCTCAAGAGGCGGGAGCTCCCCCGCCTCCGCCCCTGGCTCCCCATAACCACGCACTTTCAAACTGCTCAGATTTGGCAACATGGCCAACAGTGGACCCCAAAAACGAATAGCCCGTTGCCCTACAACTTGGCTTAAACTGACCGTTAAACTGGTCAGTTTTTGGTGCTGATAACCTTCGGGGTAATAGGGCACATTTGTGCTTATCAGCCTCCAGTTTGTGAAGTGTCGGGGACGCTGAACGTCTCTCCGAGCTTGGAGCCAGTTGGCCCTGCCCGGATGTTGCATCCAGTGCTGGTTAGCCATTCGAAGTACCTCCAAAGCTTCATCCTCCACCACACAAGTTTTCAACGTAAGCTCCTCCAAATTCTGTACCTCTTTCAGAAAGCTCTCCTGAAAGACCCACACTGTCTTTGAAAATCGACAGTTGCTCAATGTTAGTCGTTTCACCCATTGGAACATGGGACTGGTCCGAAACCAGTGGTCAATCCTGCTCATTTCGTCCTTAAAATGCATCCAGCGACACAAGGTCAGCTTGCCCTGGGATCTTGGACTGGTAACCATTTGCACTACAGACGGATCTCCAGCTTGGAACTGTTCATGGAACTGTACCAAACTCATCCCATTTTCCCCGGGGTTGTCTGGACTACATGGTTCAGAATAATAGTCCAGTATTGGATACTTTTCCGTTTCCTCCCATTTCTTGCCACAAGCCCGTAACCAGGTTTTACAAACCAATCTATTTCTTATTAAAGAGCCCACCCCCAAGTCGCACTGAAAGAGGACTTTCAGCACTACAATGTTTTCCAGGGGATGTGGAGGCTCCTCCACTTCAGATCTCTCCTCCATTTATTTTTATTTAAATTTTTAACTTAAAACCAAGCTGTGATCCTTTTTTACGAGCTCAGTTTTGTACTCTGAATTGTCTATTTGTTTCAGCTGTGCTCAGCAACCCAAAAACTCACCCTGAAAACCTTCTTGGACAAATGTACCCAAAAAGGGTTAAGCCAGCAATATATACACATGTATACATTCCTTTCTAAAAATCCCTTAAAAAGCAATACAAGATACACTTCAGAAACATGGAGTATGTCCGGAAATTGAGAACCAGAAACCCGAAAATGTAAACTCCACAGCACGCATTTTGGTTGGTATGCTTTATTATTTTATACCTTTTAAGCTGGAGAAAAGCATTTTTTTGCAAGTAAATATGTATGATGAATAAAAGGATTGTTGGTCTCTCAAATGACCTCTAAACCATTGATCTTGCGCATGTATTGTAAAAGTTATGTCTACTTATGTAAATCCAGTTGCTGACCTTTTGCTGGAGTCGCAGGTCACCAAACACGTATTTTCAAAACTTTGTAACTTTTGAAATATTAATCAGATCAACGTGAAACCTTCACTAAAATGAATCTTTTTGCTTATTTTATGATTTTGGATAAAAAATTTGACTTTTTGTTTTCGGACCATAAATGGCCGTTTTTGGATATCAAATATTATCCTACAAATTATTTATAACCGTTCAAACATTCTCACTTTTCTCTCCGAAACAAAATCGTGGAATATAATAGAATTTAAATACACCATTTTTCAATGATTTGTTTGCTACCTAATACAAGTCCAAAAATTCCAAATCGTGTATTCATCTTTTTAGTGAAAATTGATTCAAACTGTTAAGCCTTGAAGCATCCCAGATTGCAAGCAATGTCGTATGACTTTTGAATCCTGAGGAATTATTTCTTTTCATGGTTTATAAGTAAAACATAAATGCATAATAAATATTTTTTCGTTTTAAAACCAGACAGAGTAAAATTTTAGATACAAAAATACCTTCAAAATACATAATCTTAATTACCAAAATATTTCAATGCATAAAATAAAATAAAACATTGATTTATGTAATGAAAAGTTAATTACCTGTTTTTTAATTAAGCACTGAAAATATTTACCAGATATAAATTTTACCTAAAAATGAATACATACGATATTTAGATAAGTAACAAAACAATAAAATATATTCAATTTGGAAGCAATCAATGTGTTAATGAAAATAACGGAATGAGGAAATTATTACATAAACATTGAAAAAGACTCAACCTTATTTTGTCAAATTTACATTAAATCACACATAGTATTTTCACTCCCGCTTTGTTAAACAGTATAAGAGTCTGCTTCAAAGTTTCAATTTTCTATTTCTTCCTGGTTCGTCACTCCATCAATACACGCCAGCAAAAATTTCCTTTTGCAACAGAATCCATCATCAACGTGAGGATTTTCTCCATAGTTGCGAATAAAGTGAACATGTTTCACTCGTTTCTTCAACGCTGCTTCTGCTTCTATGCTCATCTACAAATGCATCAAATTTTAAAATCTATTCTAAATTAGTTTTGCTTTTTAGCAAATAAGGACATACCTGTCGTGACACAGGAACAGAGATCCAATCCAAACTTTCCAATTTCAAAAAACCTTCGTAAACCGACTGGTCACCCAGAACACCTTCGTAATTACACGCTGGTAATTTCTGATGAAACCTTTTTAAATCTGGAATATTCAAACGCAAAAATATGTAACAATCCAATTTTGTATATTTTGATAATTTCAAATACACTTGTTGGCTTACTTGTCAGTCTTGTAATATTGTAGATGTTCCTTTCCCTTCCGCCATTTTCACTAATTCCGGTAACAACCTCATTATTCAATTCACC
>CM056171.1:58475891-58547576 GCA_029691765.1 Entomobrya proxima | reverse complement strand
CTCCAAGGTATGGATTTAATAGAAACTTCATGAGTATCATAACAATGTGGAGAAATTTTCCCATGTATTCGAATATGTGTAACATTTCTAATGTATATTTTTGTTTCTCCGGAGTGAAAGTGCTCAACTGACAATCATATTCCCCTGCATCCAGTTGACGAACATACCTTTTTAATTTTTAGGTCACATTCATTTAGAAAGTTGATTAGTTTATCCATTGTTATTTTCGTTAAACCGGCAATGTTAAGCGTTTCCACAGCAACACGTGTGATCCTAGTCAAAAATAGAGATCTGAATTCCAGTACGGTTTCAACAAGGAACTAGTAAAGAACTTGATTGGAGTAATTTTTTACAAAAACAGTTTGCAATATAATTTGTGCTGGATAACGCGTTTACTCAAATTTCCCTACGCTGCATAAAAATATCTAACCAAACCAGCGCACGCCCACCTGAGGTGGGCCACCTCTCATAAAAGCCAAAACAACTGAATCTCCAGCTAAGTTTACAATTTTCTTTCGCTGTCCAAAACCCGACGGGACACACCACGCTGTTCTGGCACTATTTCGTATTTTCTACACAGTTTGTTGAGCTCACTTGCAAGCTCACTTTCTCCTAAGAACTGTTCCCCAGTTAGGATCATGCTATATTACCTCGTCCAAGCAAGGGATTTCCAGTACCGTCACAATGTCGCGGTCACATTGTCGCACCTGGAAAAAACTTTTTCTTCCCGGTATCCTGTGGTACCCAACAAATTTCCCGGTGAACCTAAAGATTTTAAAAATTTCCCGCTAGACGTATAATTAGGAGTACAAGATGATTACATAAGTACAATAATTTAAGTATGTGCACATGCATGATTTGTACCACGCAGCATGCAACAATTTATAAAACGTTTTTCGTTTCCAAAAAAATCTTTTCTTAAGACTATGCTTTAATCTTTCGTTAAGCTTTATGTTAAACATTTACGCCACTTCTGTGCATTTTAGTATTGATTGAACCAATTAAGCAGAAGGTTCAGGTTTTGGTTCGTGCGCATACACGAAACTCGCTAAAACGAACAGTTATGTTGGTTTTTTGCATCGCAGTTCCACACACAGTTTCTGGTCAGAGATTAAAAGGAAGAGTAGTTAGCTTTCTGAGAAGTAAGATTATTTATTTATCTAGCATGACAATCTAAATCAAAACACTACAATCAATCAACAATCTAAACATATACTACTCTGATAAGTAGCAGGTGTCGGTAAATTCAATTATATAACTACTATGAAATTAATAAATCACCAATTTTAATGCAATTGTTTTAGTCATGGGTATCAACGACTTCGCAAGTTTGTATAACAACGGAAGTTTTTTAGACTGGAAAAATATTGTATTAAGCACCGACTGTATGAAACTTGAAAAAATTTGTATGAACATGAATTTTTAAAATGAAATCGAAGCAATAAAAGTTTTATACGAAACTAGGATTTTTTAGAAGTTAGAAACATTTTAGCTGACTCTAGCAAAATTTTATATAATACTAATCAAATTTGTTTAAAGTTGGGAAACATACTTTGTACGAAACAAGGAAAAAATGTCTCTGCCAATTTAATGTATTGCTCACAAATGTTAGTGGCAGTGTTATTACGTTAACTTAAAAAATTAGTAAGTAAATATCCTGTTACAAAGTCTGGAAATCTTATAAAGTTTCGGAAGATTTTAGAACATTTCCTTCCACATTTCGATATTTCGTCCATTTTCGTTTCATTCTTTTCCCTTCCGTTTTCTATTCCCTCCACTTCCTTCCCTTTTCTTCCTTCTCTTCCCTTCCTTCCATTTTCTCTTCCCTTCCTTCCCTTTTCCCTTCCCATCCTTTTCCTTTTTTTTTCCTTCCTTCTTTTTTTTACCTCCTTTGGCTCGAAATTTCCCGGTATCCTGGATACCAGGATACCGAGTTTTTTCCAGCGGCGCACATTGTACAGTAACAATAACTATCTCGGACGGTTGGTTGGGGCACTAACAACTTAAATTTTGTACGATTTCAAAAATTTTCACACAAATCGGCTGAATACCACAGATCGGTCGCATCTATTTTACCCTACTTCGCGCTTCTAACGTCTATTTTTCCTCCACCGGCGTGAAAGTCTCCAACTGACACACCTACCTATATCCGGTGGTCGCGCTATTTTTATTTTCAAGTCATATACCTTCATAGCGCTGATTCGTTTTCCATCGTAATTTTCATGAAGCCGACGGTATGCACAAGATGCGCAACACTTCCACAATATTGCCCGTATTGTCATAGTGACATTGCAGTTTCTCTGATTTAATTACAAGTTTTGATAAACTAATATTAAATAAGGTTTGATGGATAAATCTAAACGATCCACTTGACAATGAAAACGCACAGTCTCCTAGAACAGCACAAAGATTCTCATGCTTGGAAATATGTTGTGGAGGTGTTACGGTAGAAATTGTTATGTTATCGTCTTTCCCACCAATGCCATAACAATTTAATCTTAAAATTTGCCAGTGCTAATTCTGCACCAGGATTTCTACTTATTCGTTCTTTAGAAAAATGTGCAAGCAATTGCAAAATGCTGTCTGCAGTTGTTTTTGTGGGTGCCTGGACACCGTTGTTGTAATTTATACATGTTTCGTTTTTTACTGTATAGTCATTTCACTGCATATCGTGTTACTGCGTAGCCAATGTTTTGCAAAAACATATTACCTACCTCCTTCACTATGTGGAATAAAAATCTAATAGAAATATATGGCGGTTTTGAATCCTTTATTAGATCACCACAGACCCATTTCTGTATAGCCTGAGTGTTTGCAGCTTACAGGCTGTGAGTCACAGCACTTGTCCTCCACAAAGAAAATAAATCAAAAAGGAAATAAAAACAAAAGCTGGGGACGACTAACGTTGTTTTTCTTATGTGTAATGGATTCTGTCTTTAGGTATTTTCTTATTTGTTGAGACTATCCAGGATACGGTTTTTCTTTAGACGTCTTACGTCATGCCTTCGTTTTTGATGGATTTGCTCTTAAATAAGTTGTAGTAATTGTGAAATGTATCGACTTTACGCCAAGCATTCACAGTTATGCCCCAAAGTCCTTACGTTCAGTGCATTGATATTTTGAAAGAGAAACGTGTTTTGCAATTTTTAAATGTGAAATTCAGTTTGATATATATGGCGTTTCAAAATAGGAGTTTCTGATATCCAATATCGTTCCAGCAAGGAAGTAGTAAGAACCTTAGATTAGTCATTTTTTACAAAACCAGTTGCAGTTTGTAAAATAGTTTATGATAAATAAGTTGTTTACAAAGTACACCACGCTGCATACATACCTCTAACCAAACCAAAGCACATCCGCCTCTCAAAAAAGCCCAAAATATTCTTCAGCTGCCCAAAAAACCGGCAAAACAGACTGCGCTGTTCTTTCACTCTTCTTCCATATTATACATTCCACGAGCCACTTGCAACTGCTTAAATAGCTCCTCTGCAAAGCAGCGAGCTAATAAACCTTTAACCAGACAATGGTAAACCATTGAAAATGCTGGCTGCGAAAGACCTGGTTTAGACCCCATTTTACCTGGTTTAAAGGTACAATAGGTGAAGCATCTCTACAATAGATAAAATAGCCTGGTATAGACCACAAATAGCCTGGTATAGACCCCAAATAGCCTGGTTTAGACCCCAAATTGCCTGGTTTAGACCCCAAATAGCCTGGTTTAGACCCCAAATAGCCTGGTATAGACCACAAATAGCCTGGTATAGACCCCAAATAGCCTGGTATAGACCACAAATAGCCTGGTATAGACCCCAAATAGCCTGGTTTAGACCCCAAATAGCCTGGTTTAGACCCCAAATAGCCTGGTTTAGACCCCAAATAGCCTGGTTTAGACCCCAAATAGCCTGGTATAAACCCCAAAAATAAAGTAGACGGACACACGGACATACGGACACACGCCGTGTGTCACACGGACACAATACCCGTTAATAAGCTCACCTGCTGACGCAGCGAGCTAATAAACCTATCTCGTTGCTACCCATAGCTACGGAGTAGGAGTACCTAAAGACGCAAAATGTGCTTGTAATTTTTGTGTGCGCATACAAAGCTTGTGATACACTATTATGATATAATGATAATCAAATGCCATTTTTAAATTAAGCACAAATATAGATATACAAATTCAAGAGATAAAGATTTTAAAGACACAATAAACATGCTTTAGACATATTTTCAACATTACTTAATTTATCCAGCACCACGCCCAAAATATACTAAATTCAATTATATTTGCAAAATTTTTAGTTTCTAATCCGACCTGCTTTATGATACATTTTCTCCACGTTTTTCAATTAAATATCCCCCTACAGACAATGCACCAATCTTTTAGGTATTAAGGGTACAGTTCACCGGTATGGTTATTTATTGGCGTGAAAGTTTGGCATGCTACAAATCAACCATTTCACCCTCCCTAAATTTGTTGCTCTATAAGTAAATAATAAAATGTCGTATTTGTTGATACAGTGGTAAATGAGTATTTTTTCGCTTAAACTTAAAAGAAGTAAACTTACAAAAATGTATTACGTCCCATCAAAAGTTAAAGCCAATACCTTAAAACCTAAATAAATTGTCACGGGAACTTAATATATCAAGTACCACAACATAATAATTGATTAAAAACTGTTTTGGAGGAACTGAGCTTTGATAACTGCAACTTTGTCATTTTTTAAATTGCGAAGTACACTAATTTTAGTAATAACTTTTAACCTCCACGAAAATCTCTGCAAATAAACTGTTTGCTGACTGATGTTACTTCACCAATCGGCATCAATCCCTTTTCAATCCATTTTGCTACATAAAAGATTTGTCTCATTCTATCAATAGATCTGGCTTGGCTTAGCTCTGGTTTAACAAGCATATTTATCATTTCCTTTTATTAAAACTAATGGTCCGTTTTTTGCAACTTCAAACTCAGCCAGTCTTAATACTTATTAGCCAAAATTCCGTTTGTATCTTGAAAAACGAAGTTTGAGATAGTTGCATGCATGCTCTTTCTGTTGCGTAACGGTGCAACTTGCAATCATTTTTATCTTGATTGGGTTTTTTGTTCCCATTGTGTATAGTTACACGAGAGATGAGAGCAAAGGAAAGTCAATAGACTTTTCTAAGCTTTTCCTTTTGTTTGATGGAGTAAAAAATAGCAAGATTTCTTATGTGTAAAAATTTGTTTTTCGCTGGCAATAAATTTTTTTTGTAAGAACTTGTTCAAAAATAGATTTGCGTATGACCCATAAATTAAAAAAAAATCGTGTATTTTTTTTAAACAAGAGAAGGTTTCACTTTGTAAAGTCATAGAAACAATTTCAACAACATACAAACAAATCCATTTCATATAAAGTGAGACAAGTGGCTAATACATAATCTATCAGCTGCAGTTCGTGCATTACCCAACTACCTACTATCTATTTTATCTTACATATATAATCAATTGTTTTCCCGGTGTTCAAATTACTCAAAGAATGTGTTTTGTACTTTTCTATGTGGCGTCGTCTACTAATGACGTCACTTTAAAACCCCGATTTTTCGAGTGACCCACTGACCCCTGTCACTATATTTTAACATTGTGGGATAGGGCACTTAAAATAGGCCGTCGCCTTTTAACCCGAGTGACCCACTGTCCTCTAATCATTAATGGACGACGCCTGTCTGTCGTGTACTTTATTGCAATTGCAATCGTTTCAGACTAGCCGTTATCAGACGAGAAACGGTAGTTTACCTGATGTTCTTTAAGACTATTTTGTTAAAAACAAGTTTCAAAAAACACGCCTTGAGAAAACTGGGAAATTTCTAGTTTTCGTTTCAAAATGTCTAGTCTACCGTAAATAAAATATGGTTTGTTCAACTGAAAGCGTTTTCATTTCTGGCGGGAAAAGCAGCAGACAGCACATCTGCCCCCTGTTTTATTAGTACGTTTAGATATTCAGAATCGCATACAGTTCAAAATAGGCATAACAGAACGTATTGAATATGAACTTTAAAAAAAATATGCTGTATTAACAATGCAGTTTTGTGATTCACACTTTAGCTCTTTTTAAATATTAGCTTTCCAGTTTACACAAAAACTCATTTGCAAATTCTTGTTACATCCAACATAGCTGAAAATAGTCTGGGGGTTGAAGTTCACCTTATTAATTTAACCTTCAAAAGTTAGAAATTTTCATACTGTATTAACAGCGAAACGCAACGAAATATACTTGGCTTTACCGCATTTATGAAACTTTTATCAGAGTACATCCCACACACTCAACGCTCATAAGGTGAGTTACGACTCAAAAGGGGGAAATAGCTTTGGAAGAAGTCGTTTTTGTAAAGTACAGTAGTAACAATAAAATAAGCAAAGTTAGAGACATGAGTTTGACAAAGATGTATGACGTGTGCTGTTTTACAGGGGATAGCTCTAAAAAGTAGTGTGTGTGTTTTCGGTTTCTTCTTGTTTTGGTAAACAAATAACAGTTTCAAAGCGCAGCAGCATGATAATTATTTTGTCTCAGTTTCAGTTTGTATAGAGAATTGGAAAAGCATATTGTTTAAAGATTAAGATGTGGCTGGTTTTAATTCCATTTTGATTAGGTTTAAGTCATCTTTGAGAGACTTGCATGGTTTTTTTCTGACATGTTCACAGAAAGTTAGGCGTATTCGAATAGTTTATAATGTTTGGTTTATTTATTCTGCATGTTGCCACTTAGAGAGACGCAACGCAAACAACATTGCTGAGCATTCTCTAAGTATCAAACTGTCTTTTTGGAAGTTTTTGTCTAATTTTTCTAGCAAACCTGTAATAAAATTGAGTGTATGTTATCTTGTGGCATAAAGACACCCGTAGCAGTTTGAATAACTTAAAAGCCGCAAACGTTTTTTTGTTCACATTTGGGCAACTGCATTGCTCCAGATACCTTGCAAGTTTCCAATGCGGAGTGGTACAAACGTTGGAAACATCGACAGGTATTTTTGCATTCACTTTTGCACTTTCTTCTAACTTCACAAAACATTGATAATGCATGTATCCATGGGAGTAAAGGCGAAAACACTGTGAAGATGCAATCACAAGGAAGTGCATTCGAAAGTATGTTCAGTTAAAAAACCTGATCTTCCAAATTATACGGCACGTTCACGTACCGCCATACGGTGTTGAGAAAAACTTCTTCCTCAAACGCAGAATTTAAACGAACAAACTCCGTCTCTGGTACATTTGCAAACGCAAAAGATACCTGATGCAAAAATTGCTTCAAATTCACCCATTATCTCAAATTGAGATTCTCAATTATTCTGCTCAGCGTAAATGATAAATGCACGTGGAAGCTCAAACCATGTGAGTATATAGACACATAAAAAATACGATGACTTGTACACACTACCAAAATAGATGATATGAAATATTTCATACGTAACTGTATTCTCTGCTTTAGAAAAAGGGTTTTAAAATCTACAAACATTTCTAAGCTTGATGTGATAACAAGCTTAATTTAAATAAAGTATTAGCTGCAGGCAGCTTGAAGAGAAACATTGCAACATTTGTCGATAGGGGAAACGTGGTTTACCAATTTTGTGCTTGTGTTGTATCATTTACAACTCTTATAACTAGTTTCTAAACACGTGCCAATGTTTATAAAGTGAAAGCATATGTGTATAAGATCACCGGCTTATTGTGTCCTTAGTATTCTAAACCTCTCAGAAATAAATAAAATGCATTGAACTGAAAGAGAAAGTGAAGGAAGATAAAAACAAGTATTTGCAAATGCTAAGATTCATAAATCATCAAAAAGCTACTGACTACGTTGAATGCCATGTAATGTTTGTATTAAATCGTGGTTTTTGTACGTAACCGTGAGGTCATTCAATACATGTCAAACCAGTAAGAAATATTTAAACTGAAGGGAATCTTTTAAAAATTCCCATACTGTTACTTGATGTTCTTCTTGAGGTAATAAAACCGTTACGGTTTTCCCCAGAGAATGCTAGACAAAAACTACCAAAATGTACTACCTCTGTTATCTGTTATATGCTTAGGGTACAGATCAACAGTATAGTCTTTATTGGCGTTCAGGTTTTACATTTTACAAATAAACCAATTTACTCTTTCCAAACATGGGGTTCTATAAATAAGTAATAAAATGCAGTAATTGTTGAGACCGTCGTAAAAGAAGCCTTGTTTCACTTCAAACAATAAAACTCAAATAGAACAAAGCAGAAATATTCCTTACCTGTCCTTGCCTTCACTTTGTTGCACACCTGAAGACAAAAATCTAGTAGTCGTTCTAATACAATCAATGCTCGCGTCTTGTTGTATTGCAATTCTTGTATATTTTTGTGGCACAATATTACAGAATGTTTTATTCATACATACACTCTAAAGCTGTAATCTACTACCAACTATATAGCTCTAAAACATTTGTACAAAACATGAAACTACTATTTAATTTCGACTTTCTTTCAAGTTAAATCGTTTTAGAATACCGCCATGTTCTATCATATTTTAGCTGAATATAATGCAAAAATACTTATTGTTTAAAATTGATTTTTCTCCTTGCATAAGACCTGGGAATGCATAAACAAAGGGAGTTCAGTTGAACAGTTATTCTTACTTTCAAGTATCTTTTTAAGGTTGACTAGTAATCGGTAAAAGTTTGGTACAGTATGTCTACATAAATAAAAGCATAATTTACGAAAATACCTAATTTAGCATGTTCACAAAAATCAAATTTAACTTAATTTAGCAAATGATAAAATTGGGGGTCTAACCTAACCTTTTTTACTATAAACATTCTTGACGTCTTTCAATAAAATATCCTGACCTAAAACGTTCAAATCTGTTACGCATTAAAGGTACATACTACCAGTATAGTTTTTTGGCGTACATGTTCAACATTCTACAAGTAGACCATTTCACCCTCCCTAAACATGTGGTTCTATAAATAAATAATATAAAACCAAAGGGAAAATCCCAAAAACCTGCATATGGGACATATGATGTGCACGAACAAGGTAAAAATAATTTTTTGATTGCACGGTCACATGCGCTAATCTAATCAATTCTAATTTAATCATAATCAAAAAAAGCGCATAGCAAATAGCGCATGTGACTGTGCAATCAAAAAATTATTTTTACCTTGTTCGTGCACATCATATGTCCCATATGCAGGTTTTTGGGATTTTTCCCTTTGGTTTTATTTCAAACTTTTTATTACAAATACTACTCTTTAGATGAAAATTTTTTGATTAATTAATTGGGACATTAAACCTCATTTACCCTGATTCAAAGCCAATTCACCCTGGTTTAGAGCCCATTTACCCTGGTTTAGAGCCCATATAGCCTGGTTTAGAGGCCATTTACCCTGGTCTAGAGCCCATATAGCCTGGTTTAGAGCCCATTTACCCTGGTTTAGAGCCCATTTACCCTGGTTCAGAGGCCATTTATGCTGGCTTAGAGCCCATTTATGCTGGTTCAGAGGCCATTTACATTGGTTTAGAGCCCATTAACCTGGTTTAGGCCCCATTTACTCTGGTTTAGGCCCCATTTACTCTGGTTTAGGTCCCATTTACCCTGCATAAGAGGCCATTTACCTTGATTTAGAGCCCATATAGCCTGGTTTAGGCCCCATTTACTCTGGTTTAGGCCCCATTTACTCTGGTTTAGGCCCCATTTACCCTGGTTTACGCCCCATTTACCCTAGTTTAAAGCCCATTTACGCTGGTTTAGAGCCCATTTACCCTGGTTTAGAGCCCATTTACCCTGGTTTAGAGCTCATATAGATTGGTTTAGAGCCCATTTAGCCTGGTTTAGAGCCCATTTTTCCACAAAAATGACCATAAAATTGCATGCAGCCGTTCCATAGTGACCATTACAATGTGCTTCCCAGTTAGCCATGTAGTAATCCAATTTTTTGACAAAAATGATACCAAGAATGCAATTTTTTCAAAAGTTTCGAATCAATGCACCTAGTCCATGTTTTCAGAATGTCAGAATTTTTTATTTCATCGAAATCGACCGAGTAAGTCGTTCTCCAGTTAAGTTTAAATTTTTTTGATGTCATTTAGCCATGTAGTAATCCAATTTTTTGACAAAAATGATACTAAGAATGCGATTTCTTCAAAATTTTTGAATCAATGCACCTAATCCATGTCTTCAGAATGTCAGAATTTTTTATTTCATCGAAATCGACCGAGTGGATCGTTTTCCAGTTAAGTTTACATTTTTTTGGTGCTACTGGATGGAAGCATATGTGAAGGATAATGGCAACCACTATTTCCGTTGCCCAAATCGCGTGCTTCGCACGCGATAATAATCCTGGTGCTCCGCTTCGCTCCGCACGGTCCCATATGCAAAAATGTATTAATTTTAATACCGCTGTACAAGAAGTCATTTTTCAGAACATACAAAAACTGATTAAAGCTAAAGCTGATACTTTAAAACCGGAATAAAATCGTCAACGGAACTTAATCTACAGAGTACCGCATCATAATTATCTAATGAATTATTAGATCCAGACTCTCTGCTGACAACTGCTGGAAAAAATATACAGACCTTAACCCGGAAGAGACTATTTAATTAATTCGTATCTGCTGCAATTCTACATACTTCCGTTTTCGACAAGATATCTATAAACAAAAAAATGGATTACCAATGGGCTCACCACTTAGTCCAGTTATAGCAGAGTTTTCAATGCAAGCTTTGGAGGAGAGCATTGTTATAAACCACATATACATCAAATTCTGGGTACGCTATGTGGATGACGCACACTCCATTGCTAAATCGCGCAAACTTCTTCAAGTTCAGAGTGATTTGAATAACTATCATCCATCCAATTCACAATCGAACGAGAGTCAGAACATGAAATCAATGGCAAAAAATATACTGGTATACCATTTTTGGACGTTCTCACATACCGGAATAGTGATAACTCGATCGGACATTCCATCTACAGAAAACCAACAAATACCAATCGATTTCTGCATTTCACTTCCAGTCATCCAATGGCTCACAAGCTTCCTGTAATAGATGGTCAAATCAACAGAATACTAAGACTCTGTGATGAAATTCACATTCCTGACGAAATTCAGCGTACCACTGACTGCCTGATTCAAAATGGTTATCCTTCTGGTCTAATACGAAGACGAATTCGTATCCAAAAGGACAAAATAGCGCACGACCTTGTTAACCAGAATTCCCCAAACCAGGAAGTTGCTGTAGCTTCAACCAACAAAGAAGATGATTACCAAAAACGTGCTATTTTACCTTATGTTGAAAGGCTAACTGAAAATCTAGCTAGGTATTTCAGGAAGAATACCACGCTGGAGATAGGATATGTACCCAGAAATAAAATATCATCACATATCAGCAGATTCGAGGACAGGAAATCGGACATAGAATCAGGAATCTATGAAATTCCATGTGAAGGTAACCCTACTGAAGACTGCAATTTAGTATACATTGGAGAATCTCGTCAAGGTATAAAGAAACGGACCGAACAACACATGAACCACATATAAAATGGCAATGTTCAGGATTCAGCAGTAGCGGAGCATGTTTGGGATACCGGACATCAGATAGACCCCTCGAAAGTCAAGCTTATTGAAAGGGAGAGCAATACCATCAGAAGAAAGTGAAGGAAGGATTGTGGATCAAGTACACAAAGAAGACAATGAATAAAAACAATGGCTAAGCGATAAAACCTGGTTGGACTCACATCCTAAGGAAAAATTTTTTTGAACACCGGAAAAGAGTCAAGCAGCGCCCATAGATACATGGCTATCGACAAATGACTTGATTTTAATTTTTGCATAATTTCAAGTAGTAGATTTCTCTCGGTTTTTCTATTTTATTGCCATTTGTGTTTGCCCTGACGAAGATAGCTGGATGCTATTGAAAGCTTGGCTGTTTTAATAAAAATCTACCACTAAAACTCCCGTTTTTACATTTAATTATTAATGAATATCCTTTTAGAAAAACCGTGCTGTGAAAACTGCAATTTTAAAGTTGTGGAGTACATTGTCCTTAGAAACAAGTTGTAACGTCCACAAAAATCACGCAAATAAACTGTTCTGCTGACAAATATATTGTTACTGCATTAACTTTTTGGCAAGATCCTCTGCTTAAACTAGTATACCTATCATATCTAAAATGTAATGATCCATTTCTTCTCTACTCTAAATTTAACCAGTTCTACTAACGTTAACAGAAATGTCATTTGTTTGTTGAAAGACAGAGTTTGAGCTATATACTTTTATAGGATCATATATGCAATGTGCATTATGTAAAAGTCCAACTTGTTCTCTTCTTTATCTTCAATGAGTTTATTGTTCCAGGGTGTGTTGTTATATTCTAGTCGAAAGAGTAGAACAAAACCGATAGTGTTTTCTTGACTTTCATTACAGTTTGTTAAAGCTATTGATAGCAGGAGTTCCTGCATGCATAGGAACAACTAATGATAAATATCACTGGCAGCAAATAAATGAAATAAATTTCAATTTCATTGAATCAAATCAAATTTCATATGATGGCTTCAATATCTGCAAACATTTGTCCAAAAAAAAACATTGTTTCAGTTATCATATTTGTCCGTAAACGAAATATGCCTGCTTGAACTGGTCTCTTTTCTGGAGAAAAACAAGAATGTCACAATAAAATTGTGAATATGAAAAAGAAGGAATGGGGAGTTGGGAATTGAGATGGGAAACTACATCTCATAAGTTTCCACAAAATCCCCAAGTCACAGCATCCCCAAATATTTCATTAACCCAAAGTATTTGTGACAAGAATTTAAGCACTTGCGCATGCTGCTCTGTTGATGATTTGCATTTATAAAGTGCAAACATCTCACCTTAGGCTTTAATCTATGCGCAGAATCGGAACTTGAGATAACAACGTAAATTAGCTAATCTTTTTATTAAGGAGCTTATATGGCAGTATTCTACATGACAGATTACTTCTTATTGTGTTCGTGGTCTTGTAAAGAAACGTGAGAAAACCTATTTCCTTGAATCATCGCACATAATGGTGATCGTAGTAACTTGAACTACTTAAACGCTTTGTAGGCGCACGATTTGGCCACAAAGTTATACCAGATCTGTTTTGTGCGTATGTGCATAGTATTACCAGTCATAGCAAGTTTAAAACAAATATCATTGTAAAAAGTATCAAACAAACGCTTGGAGTATTGCTTTTATTGCGTTGCAGTTTAGCAAGATGATAAATATCTAGCCAATATTCAGTCAACAAATACTTATTTCCGTACGCTTGATATAACCCTAAAAGAAATTTTATTTTTAGCCCCTGAAGATGCAACCAGCACGTTTATTATATTATATCCATTAACTTTGTCATGCGCATCTTCGAATTAACGACACTAAGAATGCTACAAACTCGTTAGCAATTATTATCATCCCGAGCATCTTTGGTCTTAGTTTACATGTTTTTATTGCAATGCTATACAAAGGCATAAAAGATCGTTGTGTGGTTCTCTGCTTCCACTTTTGGGTATTATTGCAATCTCATAAGTGTTTAGTAATATATATGTAAGTCCTTGAACCAAAAACCGGAATCGATAAGATATGGAAGCACAAAAACGACTGTCTGTGAACATTTACCTTTAAACAGCAACGACGAATTTTTCGATAATTCTATTGCAATGTTAACCTGAAGACATGTCGTGTGAAACAATATTTTGTGCTCATTAAAATTATGTTAGCAAATATGCCTTTTAACCTTGTGAAATTTATACGGTCATACCTTACCTTCACGCCAGAAAACTGAAAACGTGTTTCATTTCGGTTTCTTCCCGATTGCCGAGAAAGCTTATAGTGTCCAATGTGCGTAGGTAACAGAACGGGATCGCTTCGAAATGTCGGTACGATTGTGTTTCCTGTGAGTGCCGTAAGCCGTAAGTGCCAGGTTTTTTGTATGCCTCGCACGAAAAACTGTCAATTCGACTTGTTGCGCTTTTCGAATTATTAAGGAGCAACTAGACTCCATTGCTCTATTAGGCGACGGCCGTCCGTTTTGAGGATTATGGTGTCGCGAAACCACTTTATTTTCTGGAATAATGAACAAGATGATACAAAATATCATATTAACTTAGCTTAGAGGAGAGCTTAAAAAACATCTGGATTTCAATATAATGTACAAAGGAACAACAAAACATATAAACGGCGTTCAGGTCATTCAATGTTTTACCAAAGTTGGTGAATCCGATTGCACAATAGAAGCCAAAATAGCTTCTTGGCCTTGGCCAGTGTATATCCAAGTTCTTTTTAATTCTAAACATTTCTGTAGATTCTAGAATCATTTTTAACATCAAATAAAAAAGTTTAGCAAGAAGTTATATTGGTCAAATGTGTAGTGTAGTGTACGTGGGTTGTCTAAAAAAATTTTGAAGGGTCACCGCAATTAGTATATAGATTTTGAAATCCCAGAATGTAGATTTTAAACCTATTTAGAGACAAATTTATTAAAACTTACAGTGTGCTCTAATTTCCACTTGCTTGCTTGCGAAGCCCCAGCCACGTTAATTGGCCGTGCGCACGTAAACATTGGCTTAGTGTCTATTTGCCTGCTGAATTGCGTACTCGCCTTTACCACTGAATGTTCCCCATTTGGCACCCTACTATTTAATCTGTTTCAAATTAAACTCGGTAATGGATTTCCAGTACCGTGACATTGTAAAGTTACAAATTAGTATTTGATAAAAAAAACTACTGGGTTCACTTAGGACGGTTGGCGGCACTACAAATTATGTGTTCATGCATATTACACATATGATATTTCTGCAGCTCACACGGTACTTGTCAATTGCCGAGAAAGCTTGTAATGTCCAAACTAATAAAAGATGCACGCATTCGCCCAACTGGTACTGCGTAGGCGGCTTGCGGGATTTCTTCAAAACATGGCACAATTGGGATCTTCTGTGTGCTAAATGTGCCTTGCGGTTTGTCGCAGGTTGTTGTATGCCTCCTAAGCTTTGCCTCCCACAAATCGTTGCCAAAGTAGTAGTGTTGTACTTTGCGAATTATTTGGGAGTGCGGGGAACCCTGTTGCTCCATTCTCGTCGAGAATTACTGTGTTGCGACACCATTTTACTTTCTAAAAGAAAAATTGTAAATTTTCCTTATTACATGAATACATAATATGTGTTTGATTAAGACAAGATTAGATTGCGTAGGGACTCCAACTTAGCCCTAGAAAATTCAAGATTGTTCGGATCTCAGGATACCACCAAATCCCCCAAAAAACTACAAAAATCTTCCCAAATCCCCAAAGTTGCTTATGACTCTTTTAATGAAAAATGTTCTCTTTTCCGCTTCGCCCACGATGCTTCCTCTTAACCAAAAATGCCTTTTATGCTGCCAATTTTATAAACTAAATGCAGGAAGGACTTCAGAAATGTCAAGATTTACGAAAACACAGAGAGGAAACTTTATACAACTTTTTTAGCAATTTTTACAGAGGTCTGTAGCTCATGAGTGCTTCAGAGAGTCTTCAGAGAGAGTCCTGGCTTTGCAGCCAGTTACAATCGGAAAAAGGGAGACGTTTTCGTCAAAAAAATGATAGAACAATTGAGTGTTGACGAGCAAGGCTCCAGGAATCTTCTTCACTTTTTTCTTAAGACAAATGCCTCACAGCAGACTAATAGCTTGACTATGACTGCTGTGAGGTTAGAAACACCAAAGATTCTAACCATTCGGCTTCACAAAACTAAGCTCGTACGAGCAAAAATGGAAAGCAAAAGTTCAACAAACTTGTTGGCTCGATGAGCCTAAAATTATATAAACAAACTTAATACTTCATAAGGACAATTAGGTAAATTGGTCGAATCCTGAAAATATGAATAATATATCAATTACAAAATGAAAGGAGTGCAAAAGTTATCTAAGTATAAAAAATTTACTGAAATTCGCAATAAACCTGTTTTTAGTTTTTGACATGTTTTGTTATGTGTTATGTGTTCTGCCTGTTGTTTGGTTGTGAAAAAGTGCAGTGGCTGGTTAGGCGGCTTGTAGATACTTGTAGGTTGAGACTATGCAAATAATTGTATATCATTTAGAAGTATTGTCATATCTGCGATTTGAAGTATTTTTGCTGTGGAGCAGTTTGTACTAATTGAGAATTGTAATAGTTTAACGCCAAATATTTGCAGTTTTGCTACAAGTGCACACTTTGGGTGTATAGATATGTAGTAAAAAGTTAAGCGTCTACTGTTTTATTTTGAGAAATTAGGCGTTGAAATTTCTGAAAACACTACCTGAAGTATTCCAACTTTTATTGAATCGCACTAAATTCCCAATTTTAGGCGTCGCAAAACATGTGTGTAATGATATATACAGGAATTGCGCAAATTGTCTGGACGTTGTCTTTATTTGAAAATATATCCTATATGAAAGGCTTCAATAAAAGACTACGTAACGGGTTCCACATATACACATATTCGAGAAAGAAAATGTAATGTTAAGCAGCACCATAAAAATGTTAAGGAAAACTCTGCTGCTCCAGCCTAACTTTAACACAACAACTTCTTTCACAGTTTGTGTCTTGTTGCATTTATTTTTTGTAACTGTTGCACACACCTAGATATTTTATTGCAAAAACTCGTCTACTGATATGTGTCATTAGAGCAAGAAACGCCAGTTGAAGAGAATTGTGTGGAGAATATAAGGCCATATTGATGTGGAGAAAATGCAAAATAGACTTGACAGAGCGTCTTTTGATGCAGAAGTAGGGATAACATACATTACAATTATGGAGTCCAGTGGGAAGTTGCCTGGGAACGCATGTGATGGTTGTGGTGACATGCTATATTCTTGAAATCCAAATGGGAGAAACTGCAATGGGAATTTAGTTTTTACTACCAGATAAAATTGAAAGCTTTTCGAATTGCAAGTTTTAAGGCAGCAGTAATAAGATCTTTTTCGGATTTTACAAGAAAACAGAACAGTTGCACGTGAGTATAACACAAACGCGAAAAAATCGTTCCTCTATGAATTCCTCGGAACAGTGAAAATCTTGCCTGGTCTGAAACTCCATACAATTCCTAAAACCTTAGTAATCTGACAGGGTTTTCTTTTAAATTCTTCAAACAGTACATTCCGTTGCATTAGAATATATAACCAATACCACACACATCCACCTCTCACGAAAGCCAAAACAAAACTGAAGCTTCAACGAAGCACACAATTTTGCTCCTCTGTCCAAAAGCCAGCAAAAATAAACTACGCTGTGCTTGGACTGTATCGTACTTTCTATGCATTTTTATACTCGCCCTTCCAGTTATATTCCAGTTTTTACGCTTAAAGATAAAACTATGAGTTTTCTTTAAAAAAAACTCCTTGTGACTAGCCCATGCACGAATACCTTCCCCTTCTCTTTTGTTCAAAACTAAATCTTTGTTGATTTCTGTTAGACAAAAATGTAAACATTATAAATAATTAAAACTCTTGTCAATTTACAAACCTGCAAACAAACTGATTTAATATTATATATTGAAAAATGTGTTACTTTTGTGTGAGAATAGAGGGATTATCGTAGATAGTGATGATACATGATCAAATCAAATGTTGTTTTTTTTATTTGAGAACAAAATTACAAAACATTTTGTTATGTACAGATGGTCATTTTTTCTGGTTTGCTGATTTGATTGGGTATCATCCTCGGACAGTTTTACCACCCGCTTTTTCTAAATCGGCTTAAAAAATTAAGCCGCTCTCAGAGAACAATGAAAACGAAAAACGGAGTTTGGGACTGTGACCATGAAAGTACCTATGCACTTAAAATGAAAATACGCACATTTTTGACAAAACTTTACATGAATATACACATTCATCTTTGGTTTTTATTGATGTAGCATTATAACACTAACACAAGGTCACATTTTGGCGAACATATAAAAGTGCAAGCAAGTACATTTGTACACAAAGTTGTCAAATACTAACAATAAAACTTTGTAATTTCCAACCAAAAAATTGACGTTGTCGTGATCTTGGTATATTATATATCCAGTTCCAGCCATTTTAAACTAACAGAGAATTTCAATTATTTTTAAAATAAGTTCAGGAATAAAATGATACCAGATGCAATACTATTTTTTCATGTTCACGACAACCAAGTACAAGTTGATTGATCTAAAAGTTTCTAGGATCCATACAGTTACAAGGGAGGCATATTATGGTTATTTTACTGGCTATTGTTTATAACTTAGTTAATGCAAAATAGAAAGCCATCTTTTTATGCCAGAAATTGTCTTTGAATTTCAAAGTTGAAACAAGAACTCATGACGCTTTTGAAAGGAAATAAGCATATTTACAATTTTGATCATCGCAGAAAGTGAATGCTCTGCATTGCTTAAAGCGAAAAAATTGCATGGTTTGGGCTTTGGTAATGTGAAATGCAGTTTTTGCATATTGTAAATTTCTATGATGGAATTGCTACTGCTACACTAAAATGCATTCTATGAAAAATGATGTTGATTTATATGATATGATGATATGAATAATTTACTAAACATATCTAGTGTTTCTCTGCTTGCAAAACAATTGCCTGTGTGCTATGTCACTTTGTTTGTTCTGTAACGTAGAACTGTGCAAATTGTTACACATTGTATGTTCAAATACATCGCTGTGGAAAATGCGTATGTATTTCCCTCTTAGTTCACAGGTACTTTCGTGGTCACAGTCGCAAACTCCGTTTTGAGTTTTCATTGTTCTCTCTCCGACTTAGGCTTAGGGATTAACTAGCTGCTGGTAGGTCTGTCGGAGGATGGCATGGTACCGCTGATTTGCATCGTCATTTTTCAAGCGTTCTCTATCTTGCTACCCAATTTTTGTTGGTATAGATTTAAAGATCAGACTTTCTAGATTCGTTTATCACAAATAACAAAAAAATAATTTAGAAGTTGTCATCAAAACTTTCACGGGGAGGGAGACAACTCGTAGTTGAGCTTTCCAAGAGTATTTCCTCCAAAAAACGGATTTAAAAACCAATGTAAATTTAAGCCATCGTTGTTTTCCTGAGGGTCATTTATAGTATGATCGATTGCAAGCAAAAAATCCGCTCGGAAAAGGCTGCAGGAGAAAATACGCCACCTAGTAACCGAGGACTCAGAAAGCGTACATCGGCCCTCATTCGGAAAATCAATTTTTGTCACCACCAAAAACAACTCCATAACTAAAATGAAATGACTGAATAATGCATTGTGTTCCACCGCAATATAAAAATAGTTATTTGGAAGATTTTTGATCAGTGCATGTTCAAAAATGCCAATTTTCTATCATTTTTACAACTTTTCATCATTCTATTTGATAAGGTTGGCCACAAACTTTGTCAAATAGGTACAAGATAATTGCAAAAAACGTTTAATATCAAAGAAAAGGCTCCCGCAAACATATAGAAACTAATCAAATGGACATTGGTAGCTTCAGTTACTTAAAACAGCAATTAATTTATAAAGGAAGAGTTGCTTTGGGACGTCGTTTTGGAAACAAAAAAACAGGTATGAGAAATTGCGACCCCGGAAATTGTACACAAATTAATGGAATCGTATAAAAGCCAATGTCACCCAGTAATTTCAAAGTCCGGAGAACACACTGAAAATTATGCGAAGACCCGCAAACGCAAATTGTAAAAGTTATAGCGTAAATAAAATCAGCAAACTAGAAAAAATTACCCTCTGTATATAAAAATAATAGAAATATTCACGGGAATATTTAATTCATTCTGCACCACGCTCATATGATTTAAATTCAAGTGAATTTGCTAAATTAAAAATTTGGCTTGTAGCATACCCTTCTCTGCTTTAAAGTTCTTAAATGTGTTTTAATCAAACAGCCGCTCAGGGAATGTACCTACCTAATACGTATTGAGGGCAAACATCACCAGTATTGTTTTTATTGGCGTATAAAATTGACATTCTACAACTAAACAATTTCTCCTTTCCTGAACATGTAGTTCTAAAAATAAATAATAAAAGGTATAAATGTATTTAGTTGTCGTCGTAAAAAAAGTCATTTTTCATAACTTACAAAAATTTATTGCGTTCCGTCAAAAATAAAAGCCGGTAGATTAAGACCTGGATAATATCGTCACCGGAACTTAATCTATAAAATACTATGTCATAATATTCTGACAAAGTTACTTTTTAAATTACCGTGCTTTGAGAACCCAGCCAGTCCTATTTCATATTAGCCGAAATAAGAATTATATCTTGGAACATGAAGTTTGAGAAAGTGGCATACACGCTATTTTTGTAATGTAACGGTACAACTTGCTATCATTTTTATTATTAAATGAGTTTTTTGTTCCCATTGTGTGCAGTTACATGCAAGTCGAGAGAATAGTTGTAAATCTATAAGATTTTCTCGATTTCTTTCTGGAGTTTGCTGAAGTTGAAAACAGCAAGAGTTCAAATATGCATACTATTTTAACAACAATTTTATTGCACATAAACATTTTTAAGTGATTCGCACGAAATGCCCAACTTGTGTTGGTGTTTATCTATTAACCATTGTACCAATTTTACTTAATCAATTGTTTTACTGGAGTTCAAATTATTCAAAATGTGTTTCGTTCAAACTGTCAATCCCATCAAACTTTCATGATATACCTGAAGTGTAAAAACATTATTTTTTCATTATTCGTGTCTTTCGTATACCTTCTCTTTGCACCTATGTATAACCGACAAGTTGTTATCACACGAGGAAACGGTAGTTTATCAAGTGGTCTTCAAACCCATTTTGTTAAAAACAAGTTTCAGCAAACAAATCCGGAGAAATTTTGGGATTTTTTAGTTTTCCTATCAAAATGCTCAACCTTCCGTATATGAAATATGTATTCTTCAACTGGAACCGTTTTCTTTTCTTGTTTAAAAAGTAGGGGGAAAGCAAGTGTGGTTTTGCAGTTCTGCTGGAATGTTTAAGAATTTACAAAATGCAAAAATTTCACCTTAAGTATAAACTCATATACGGAATTGGAATGTACCATAACAGTGTAAATAAGATATATCTTTCAAATAAGCTTACATGACAAGATCCTTCACAGCTCACTTCCTACTGTTTTTATTTTAATGAACTTGAAAGAACGTTTGCTGCATAAACAATGCATGTTAAAATATATACTTTTCAGCATATCCAAAACCCGTTTGCAAATTCCACGTTTCTTTTGGTATTTACGGAAATAATCTGGGCGTGATATTTCGCGTATTAATTTACCCTTTGCAACTGTTATAGATTTTCCTACTGTTTTTAAAACATAGTGAAACGCAGAACATTTTCTTGGCTAATTAAATGTAAAAACGGGATTTTGGATTTTCTTGGCTTTACCGCTTTCCTGACGCTTTTATCAGAGTACATCCCACACAATCGTAAAAAACACAACACACTAATATTTAAGCCCATTTGGTGAGCTACGACTCTCAAAGGGAAAACTGCTCGGAATGTTTTTTTTAATTTGAAGTTCCGTTCAATATACTTTGCTAGTCGCGTTAGCAGTTATATTATTAGATATATCTTGACGAACTCAGGCCTTGTCGCTTAACGGTGACATAGTAATATGAAAGACTTGAAAGCCGCAAACCTTTTATTATTCCAATTTGGGCGACCATTATGAATTAGATAACCACTGATCCCCATCCCTAGCAACACCAAGTAAAATGTTCCTAAGACTAAGACATTTCCAAACAGTGTTAATGGTTAACAGTGTCAAAAGCTTATTCAATGCTTGCGCCATAGTTATTGTCAGCAGAAGCGTAGTTGCGGCTTTCTAGTATTTGTTTCCGTATTGTAAAGACATCTAACAGAAAAATAACATTTAGCTCGTGAAAACGTAAATAACACGTTTTTGTCCCGTGGCATCCTTGTCTTACCTTGCAACGTTACATAAGTTCCCAATGCAAGGGTCCAGAAAAGCGGCAAAAAATCTATATGTTTTCTTCCACTGTCACTTGTGGACATTTTCAAGATCTCTCAACGCATTGCTAATGTACATACAGTTTTGAGCGCAACCTTTACGTCATTCAAATTATCATGTCTATATTCTTTTATTCTCTGTGAAGTCTTACACTGGAGTGTTTAAAGGCTGTGAACTGGAACCGTGTTCCATACTCTGCATGCAAACGAACGAACTCCGTCCTAAAGCATCTGCAGGCTCCACACTGTAGAAACTGAAACCGCACACAGATACTTTATGTAAACAAAACTGAGAACCCCTGACTTCAATTATTCAGCTTCATGGACAAAATAAATGCACCTTGAAATTCCAGACACGTAATTGGATAAAAGCACATGAAAAAGCTATTACGTGCACGCACCATCTTAAAGGGTGATGAGTATACGTTTATTTGCACATATACGTTGTGTGCTCAGTATTTAAAATTGTTGAGAAATAAAAAGAGAGCATTGGACTAGAAGTCAGAACAAACTGGAGATTAAAACAAATATTTACAGATGCTGAGTAAAGTTCCTTGAATTTCAATGTCGTTCCAAGAAGAAACATCTGTTGAACTTTGATTACAGTTAGTATTTTACAAAACCAGACAGTAATAAAATTGAGGGTAGACACATTTTCCGCAACCCAGCACCCACTGAGTGTAAGTATCTAACCACATAAACTCATCCACCTCTCACAAAAGCAAAAGCAACACTGAAACACATGCAATTTGCTATTCATTAGGCCGGCAAAACCCACCACCAAACCGTAAAACGGCACTAAAGTTTATTTTTGCAAGTACAAAAACTATAGTTCTTTGAAATATTCGCATGCATACGTATATACAAGGTTTGCGCGTTATATGCGCTTGTGTGCACGCATTGCAATATATGCTTTCTATTAAATACAGCTGAATTTTCCATAAATAAATGCATCAAAATGTTGTATTTTCTAACAATATTTTAAAACCTTGATAATATCATATCAATGAATCAATCTTCAAATTTCCTCATCCACATATTCAATAAAACCACCTTTGTTCTGTTGAAAGTTCTCATGGGCAGTTTTGGTGATCATTTAGCACAAACATTTCAACAATTTTCAAACTGTATAAAGCAACGCCTACCAAAATCTGTGAAATTAACTTATGCGCCCTAAAATGTGTTGATTAATTAATTGATTAGTAAAATTGTAGTGCAAAATGTTTCGACACCAGCATCCCCTTCAATTTCTCTGCACAACGATTTTGCTTCACTTTCCGTATAAGTCGAGCTTAGCTGCAGTAGCTAAGCGAGGTCGCGTCCGGCCCGCGTGACTTATAAAAACCTAAAATATAGCCATCAATAAATTCTTATATATTTATATTGATATATATACGTGGAGTTTTCCAAAAAGATTGAGAAAATGTTTTCGTGAACAATATTTCATACATGCTAACTAGTTCCGTCACTATGATTGGTCTATCATATAGCCTAGGTTTTTGTGTACATTAACAATATTTAGTCATGGGCTCAAGTGTCATAACATATGAACACCAGGTAAAATAAAAAATAGTAAAATTTTCAAGGTTTTGATCAAACCCTAAATTTCGAGTTCCGTATTTTCTAAGGGATTTGAGGCAGAGGTCTAATCAACCGCTCGTCAGGTTTGCTGTCATATGTAGTATTTCAAGTAACAACCGCATTATTTAAATCAAGATCCTTCATGTCAAACGAAGCATGATCCTAACGTGATACATGGTGCACCCACTTTTTTCAAATTTTAAAGGTGTCATAATTCAAATGTTTTATTTAAAGACACATTTAGCCATCCAAATCATAACGTATATGTGTCATAGAAAGAGCAACAATTCCTTGTCATTATAGTCGGATTTAATTTCTAAGACTTTACTGGGTTTCTCTAGAAACAGATAAAACAATATGTTGATCCTACCGAAATTTTCGCATTGGATCGTTTTAAAAATTTATTGTTCGTGAAACCACACGTACCAGGTAGTAGCCTTGTCCACATGCAGCAGATTCTACTAAAGCTGTAGATCAAACAAATTATACCTTTCCTCCCTTACATGCACATTTGTCCCTTATAACACAGCTTGAGATCATAAAGCGCAAAAATTAGCATGTATTTTTTTGAACAAAATTTGTTGCCCTATTTTTGTGCATTTATCTGGGATTCTGATCACCTGCGCGTAGCGCAGGTGATTATCTCTCGTACCTTGATAGCCAAAAATGCTTATCAAGAATGCATGTTGTATTCGGTAACCTCCGATTTTCAAGTTCCACTAATTATCTCGGGAACGGCTTGTCCGATTTCGATGAAACAAAAAATTTTGACATTTTTAGCACCTGAGGATTTGCGGATTGTTCGAAAATTTTGAAAAAGTGTCATATTTCGATAGGCTGTAATGTTACTGATGTCCAAAATTAGCATATTTTGCATATAATCGAGCAAACCATCAGTCCAAATTGCATAAAACAAATTTTTTTTGACACTATTGCAACCTGCGGATATGTGGGTTGTTTGAAAATTTAGGAAAAGTTGCATATTTCAATAGTTTGTAACGTTGCTAATGTCAAAAAACCATGCTGTGCAAATTACCTCGCAAACCACTAGTCCAAATTGCATGCAACAATTTTTTGTATATTTTTGTCATCTTTATTGTTTGAAAATTTGGGGAAAGTTGTATATTTCAATAAACTGTAACGTTACTAATGTCTAAATAAAATAACTATGTTTGGTTTATTATGTTGCAAACGTGTATAAAATCAATGTTGCATGGATGAATTTTATGTAGAATAAACTTTAAGAAAGCAGAATTAAGTATCGCTTAAAACGCTTAAAATTAAGTATCAGGGCTTTAAAACCCTAATATTAACAAACGGGCGGTAAATTTGTATTTCTGGTTAAAAACTGATCTGAATCTATGAGTGGCACATCATGCAGGCTGTAAAACGGAGGTATCTGGCAATTAAGGGTCTGACTTAGTGTGACATTTACACCCGAATTTTAACAAACTGGCTGTAAATGGTATGGGATTCCTGATAAAAACTGACTTAAAATCATATGATGTACAACAAACTGATCTAAATCATGTGTGGCATTTCATATAGCCTGTAAAAATGATGCATCTGGCAATTAAGGTCCTGAATCAGTGCCTTAAAATACAAATTTTAACCAACTGACTGTAAAACTACAATGCTGGTCAAAAACGGACCTAAAATCATGTGTCACACAGCACACAGGCTGTAAAACTGCTATATCTGGAAGTTAAGGTCCTGAATCAGGGCCTTAAAATAGGAATTTTAACAAACTGGCTCTAAAATTTGTAATGCTGATGAAAAACTTACCTGTAATTATGTGTCGCATTCTTTAGGTCTCTCTATAAAAAATTGCGAAATCGCTGTGACCTATGACCTAGAGTTGACCTATTGACCTGAAATTCAATAGGGTTACGACTAAGGTTCTGTAATATCTGTATACCAAGTTTTGCAAATAATACAGCCATTTCTGAAAAAACGCATACGGACGGCCGGCATATATCAGTATTATCAAGTATCTTGTGCGATACTTTTAAAAACCTAAAAATAAAAAGAGTTTAAAAAACAACGTGCATTTATCGCCATGTCCGATGAAAAGTAAAAAATAATTCCCTCTGTCCCAGATAAATCGCGACTCGCCACCAAAAAATGCCTTTACATGCTCTATTGTTAAACTTTATACTAAGGGTAATTGGATACTGAAGAACATTTTGGATTGATACATAATATGTCGATATGTTAACTAACTAGGCTCATAGTTTGCTTTTAATTCATGAGACGGGGAACAGGATTGGGTAAGTTTTGCAAGATAAGATTTATTAATTTTTAACCGGAAACAATAACAGAGCAATTGGCGCATTAATATTGAGTGTTGGGTTAAATTTTTTCAGGCATAACATGTTACGTTTGCACATTTAGTGCCAACATGGACACACGCCGAAGCCCGATTTACCGTTTGCGCAGGAATGTCTTGACAAGATGAAAAACGCTCGAAAATGTTTTATATATAATATATATATGTATATTATTATCAATATTTATATATATAAATGTCTATATAAATTCTATGCAAACAAGTGCATTTTTTGGTGGCGAGTCGCGATTTATCTGGGACAGAGGGAATTATTTTTTACTTTTCATCGGACATGGCGATAAATGCACGTTGTTTTTTAAACTCTTTTTTTAACTTCGTGCATCTCAGAAGTTAGGCAACTTAAATAAATAATTTTTTGCCACAATAGTCAGCAACAAATACCCTAACATTAGGTAAATTTTCTAGTCTATCGAGCTACAAATAAAAAATTTCCGTACATTAAAGTCTTTCTCAATCTTTTTGGAAAACTCTACGTATATATAAGGCGGAAAATAATTACTACGCCAAGATTTATCCTGGTTTAAAAACTGATGCTTTAAGATAAAACGTTCCAAGCTGATTCACTAACAAATACATTGTGAGTTCTTGACCTGGGTTTCTAGAATCACTCAATCTCTGATAATCACTTATTACATAATCCGAGGTTTGAAAAATGATTGTTTAAACATCAATCCGAGGAGAACCTTAATGTTTTCTCTAAAAGGTTTTGCGTTAAAGTACGGCTTAACCTAAAAATCTTAAAACGTGACTACTTATGCCAAACTGAAATATAAAATTTCTAGTATGCCAAAACAATCAACATTTCCACAGAAGTCTAAATATGCCACGGTGACTGATTTTTGTGGATTGCATTTTATTTGCAATAATTGCATGAGTAGAAATTTTGATTGCAATGTACATAACAAACAGAAAAGTCTCTATGGCTTTGATGAAAATTTTTGCTAGAAAATGCTAATTTGTTTTCATGTTTACTTTGACATAATAACGCTCGGCAAAAGTAGAACATCAAGCAGCTTATGTGCTGAACTGAAAGGTTTACGATTTCGAAATGTTTTTATTTTACATTCAACCTAATTTAAATTGGAGCTTAAATATATATTGTTATGAACCGTAACCACCATTTAAGTATTAGCCAAATTATCTTGATTGTATCTTGAGTATTGCTCAAAGGATGCGTGCAATCACCAACGGTGATTCCTAATGATGAAGAAAATAACTTTGAAAAACAAGCGAGTCTCATCAAGTTTCTTTTAAAAAAGCAAAAGTACAAAACGGAGAAAAACAGGTTTTAAACATAACGCGTGAAGACGGCCATATAATATAAAATTTAGGTTTTTAAACATTTCGAGAATTTGACACTTACTGTCATATTACCGTAAGTCTTTTTGGAAACAGTTGACACTGAGAGTGATTAAGAAATATTTGTCTGCTCTCAATTATTTTGTATCATTAATGAAATCAGTGTTTTGTATGAAGTTGTTGTAAAAAACGTCCGTACAAAAGTGTTCAGTTTCGTATACCCTCATCATTTAGTATTTTTTATTCTATAAATTATAAAAGCTCATCATTTATTTATTCATCTGCGTCAACTTTGCGTATCTGGTCCTTTGAAATTTTAAACACCAGATTTTAAATATTTAAATATTGTAACGCGGTCAATTTTATTATACTTTGGATATATTTGGTAGTTAAAACTGAACTAGATAAAAGACTTGAAACATACATCAACGACAAATATATTTTTTAGCTTCGACATATTTAGTGAACTATTTGGAATTGGGTATGGTGTATTTATTGATAGAGAAAAAACTATGATTAAATCTGCTTTAATGAAAGTTTCAGTTAGAATTTCTATTAAACGTTTTGCATGTAAAATTTAGTTTTTCATGGTAGACCCAGCTTGAGAATTTGTAATCTAGTTGGGAATAAAATACATTATTTTGAATTTAAAGTAAAACTAAATATTTTGTAAATCTTTCCTAGAACATTCTACCTTGTCTTCGCTATGAAAAAGACCACATCGCAATTTTGAACAAAATGAATGGTTTGACTAATATGGTCGTAACTTTCTTCCATGTCAATATTTTAAAAAATTGAGAAATACGATCCTAGAGTTTTGCATGGGCTTTAATTTGGTACATCAATTGGACAGTTTGATTAAAGCAGTCGGAAACAGCATTCGGTCACTTTTGGCACGTTGGATTCTGTCAAGGTTGGTGTACTTGTCTATACATTTTTCCAAATATCTCCACCATGAAACGAAATTTTTTCTTGTGGTCTATTTTTTTGAAACAAGCATTAAAAAAATTAGGACGGCCCTCCCGGCGATTTTCCTGATTTTGTTGGACACAAAAGTTATACTCCAAAAACTTTAAAAATCCTAGTATTCCTCAAATACCATAAAATGGTCACATTCGGTCATCAATTTTACAGTGATATCGTCAACCTGGAACCAAAATAATACTATTTTTGAATTCACAATACAAAAGGGTACATATACACTAATTTTGAGGAAAATCGGAAAAGGTGCCCCAAAAAAGGTAAAAACACCAAAACTCCTTCTCTTTACAAAATGTAAGCGTTTAACCTTAGGCATAAACTTTCAAACTGAATCTAATCCAACAATACAAAAAGGCATTAGCTTAAAGTTTCAATAGGATAGCTTACACGACAACAATCTTGACAGATTCTTTTTACTATTTTCGGTTCAACAAACCCGGAAAGAACGTTTGTTACTTAAACAATGCAGTTTTGGGTGTCAGGCTATAACTTCAGCATAAATATTAACTTCTCAGCTTACGCCAATACACAATTGCAAATTCCATGTTTCTTCGAACATTTCTGGAATTTATCCGGGCGTGAGAGTTCACCGTAATAATTGAAGCTTTGAAACCCTTTGATATTCAGTGAATATTATTCACACAAATTACATTGGTATGGTTTGGGACATGAGTTTGAGAAAGATATGTGCTGTGTGAAAAGGAAAATTTCTGAGGGGTGTGTGTGATCTCGGTCATTTTTTTGGTCCGTAAGGTAAACCATTAACTGTTTTCTAGCGCAGCAGGATGTAAATTATATCGCCTGTGTTTAAGTTATTTGAAGTGAAGTGGAAAAGCGTATTGTTTAAACATTAAAATATACTATTTTCTATTTCGGTTTGATTAGATTGAAGTCATCTCTCAGAAACTTGCATAGTTTTATTCTTGATTTCTTTACATTAAGGTCAGCAACATACAGACAAATTTATACCTACATATTATTTATGTTGCATTTGCCACGTAGCCATTCCGTATGGCCCATACGCAATGCAATCAATATTGCTGGGCAAGAAACACCGAATCCATGTTTTTTTTAAAATTTCTTGTCTTGTTTTCCAGGCTAAAGTGTAATAATATTGGCTATAATTACATTGTCAAACTCATTATTTTGTCACAAAACGGTGATCCCTGAAAAAATAGTGTCCCTAAATTTTTTCGTGTATATTATTTCTATTGCAAATTTTTAGTAAGTTGGGTGCCGCATGCAAGTTGTTTTTATCAGATGAGGTCATATTACTTTACAGATGTAATTCTGTCCATTAGGTTTATATATTATGTTAATACAGGGAAAGATCAATTATTTAAAAAACGTGTTCTGTATGATACAGCGTACCGTTCAATTTCTCTTCAACAAAAGCTGATTTTCAACCAACCAGACAAACAGTAGTCGTCTACGTATCCACCTTACGAAAATTTATTTGATGTATAGCTTGTAAAGAACCAACCAACACTTGTTTGATACAATAACCGCAAATTTTGTCTTACATATCTTCCACTTTATCACTTTTATAATAATAGAAGCTCCTTATCATTATTATCGCCCCGCATCTTTTGTCTCACTTTACAAGTATGCAGTGCGTGGTTCAAAAGTAGGAAACGTCAATAGATCCTTTTGCTTTTGTTTCTGAACTTTTCTGTAACTTCATAATCTACTTTAATGTATATATCCTTTAAAGCAAATAGCGGTAACACGGGGAAGACGCAGCAATCACAAGTACGTGCGTTTGAGTTTATTTTCGGTTTAAAAACTTCTTTCAGAGTTTGTTGCCGCATTCACCATACGGTTTTGAGCAAATTTGCCTCCTTATTAAAATTATTATATCAATATTAGTATGATCCTTGTGATATTTCATACGCTGATGTAATCACGGCAGTGAATTAGAAACATGTTCAGACCTCAGAATGCAAAAAACAAACTCTCTCTCTGAAACATCTGATGAAAGTTGAAACCGCGTAGGATCCTTTATGCAAGCAAAAAATTCTGAGAATTTTGTTTTATATTCACCCGTTACTTCAATTATTCAGCTCAGTGTAAATGTAAGTGTGGGTTAAAGCATACAAAATAAGATAACACGTGCACACCACCATTAAAGGTGATAAGAACTCATTTATACGCATACCTAGTCTCTGCTCTAGAATACTGCTTTAGCATATACAAACATTTCCAAACATAATGTGATAACCAGCACATTTTAAATAAAGTATTAGCTGCAGGCATCATGCAGAGAATTATTGCAACATTTCTCGCAAAAGGGAACATGGTTTACTTTCATATTCTGCAACATTTTATGTAACATATTTCAGAACACGTGCCAATGTTCATAAAGTAAAAGCGTATGCTTAGAAGATCGGTACGATATTGTGTGACCAGTATTCCAAACTGCTGCAAAATAGATAGAAAGCATTGAGCTGAAAGACGAAAAAACTGGCGATAAAAACAAATATTTGCAGATGCTAAGGTTCATGTCATGCACAACTAATGGCTAAGTTGAATGCATGGTAAAAGTTGCATTAATTCTGGGTTTGTGTACGTAGCTGCGATGTCGCTAAATAAGCGTTCAAAACTGCAAGAAATATTTAAAATGAAACCAGCTTTTAAAGAAATTTCCATAATATAACCTGATGCTTTTCTTGAAGCAATAAAAACGTAACGGTTTTGGCACAAGATTTTTTGACAAAAAATCACAAGAAGGTTTACACAGTTTACAGTGCATCACCATAAAATTCACTGTGAGATAAGGAAAACATTACGAATGAAGGTAATCTACTGTGAGCTTACAGCGTACTGAATTATGTGTACAAAATATATTCGCTTGAATTTAAGTTGATGTGCCTGACCGTTTTTAACATTTTTAAAAGTTTGCATGTAGGTACATACGTGGATACTAGATGTTTGTATATATGAGATAAAATGACATGTGTGCATGAAAAAACGGAACAAATTAGGATTACCTACTTAAATATTTGGCACGATTGTGTTTCCCTGAGAGCTGAATTTATCTTGCGGTACGGCCTAGCTTAATGTAGCCTTTACACGAGTAATTGCCAATGTCGGAGTGTTGCGCTTTGAGATGTATTAAAAAGTAGCGGAAACCACGTTGCTCCATTAGGCCACGGCCATCAGGATCCAGAAACACGGTTTCGCAAAACCATTTCAATTTCTGAAATCATATTAAAATAACCATTGTTTCCGTACGCTCAAGAAGTTGGGTTATTTTCACAGACGACAATTGACTAGCTCTAATCTAAATCTAATTAATTTCTGCAATTTGACAAAAGACACATTAGAGGCGTTTAAGTAATCCAAATGTTTTATCACAGTTGGATGATTATGATTAAAATAAACGAGACACAACTCCTTTGCTTGCCGTAGGAATAACCGGTTTCGGTTTTATTTATCCTTCATCAGATTCTATACATACATCAATTACAGTAAAATAATTATGATTAGACTAAGTTTACAATGCTACGAAATCGATTATATAATATGAGGTAATTTAATTATGATGACGATTACTAACTCACCCTTTGGCTTGATTGAATACAATATCACACAAAACCACACTGCTTAACGTGTTCATAAAATTATTTATTCCCTATGCATTAAAATAAGATAAATATTAGCAAAAAGAAGACATAAAATTACATACGTTAACATAATTATGTCAATATTACAATTATTTAATTACCTACCAGTTTTAAATTAAAATATAATGATTGGTTGATAATTAGCAGTGTGATGTTCCTATGCTGGTAATAAGAATGCTTTTATAGGAATGCGGAGCTTTTACAAAGGACAGACCGCTAGGCTATTCATTTCTACTGCACTATGTTGAGACATTTTCTTTTGCTCTATGCATAGTGTAATACGTTGTGTCTGATCTGGAATTGTAAAAGCAAAACACATTTCTACCTGCTTGGCTATTACTTTTAACCTTTGGCTTGGACACTTATTTAAAGCTTCTGTTATTCTATTCTGTACAATTGTTTTAAATTGTCGTATTTTAGCGAAAGGTAAAACGAAAAACACTGTACTGTTTTGAGAAATACATTCAGTTAATGTGTTATCTGTTAGCAAGTCTGGATTATGAATACTAATATGACTGATATGAAAACGGGATTTAGGTATTATAAGATTGTCGCGGTTGTAGGATAATAATTTTTGTTTGGTTTCCTCTAATAACTTTACTGGATAACCACGTCTAGCAAATTTTGAAAACATTATTTTTAGATTGTTATCCCTTTCGGATATCTCTGTACATGCTTTTATTACTCTTAAACCACACGAAAAAGGTAATGAATTTTTCATGTATAAAGGGTGATTGGATTCATAATGTAAATATTCATGTTTAGACATTGGCTTTGTAAATAAAATTGTTGTAATAATATTGTCGTTACTTATCGTAATAGATAAATCAAGAAAATTTACACTATTTAGCGAGAAATCTATTGTGAATTTAAGAAATTCATGCCTAATATTATCGTTCAACCAGGTTTTATGATCTGCAATGTCAGTTATATCAACGATGAGAAATATATCATCAATAAACCTTCTTTTGAAAATCATTTCATTTTTCCAGATTGTATTCAATTGTTTAGCTGCTGTAATATTAGCAACGGATACACTAGAGTTGTTACCCATTTGAATACCTTTCTTTTGAAAAAATAGTTGATTATTGTATGCGACATAGCTATAATCAAGGCTTAAATCTAATAACAATTCCAATTGTTTCTCGGAAATTTCAAACGGCAACTCTGTAATGTCTTTGTACTCTTTGTAAAAATCTAGACAATCACGCTTGCACACCGCAATTGGTAGTTCCTGATACATTGCAGCTATGTCTGCAGCAACAAGACAGTATTTTTTGTGTCTATCTAGTTTTACAGTATTGAGCAAAGCTAATAAATGTGGTGTGTCTATTAATAGTGTTGGAATATGAACAGTAAGTGGTTTGAGTATTGAATCTAACAAAATAGCCACACCTCTGTTTATGGTACATACATTACTACATATTGGTCTTCCAATAGGAAATACATCATATTTTTTATGAATTTTTGGAAGAATATAAAATTTGGCTGGTTTGTAATCCTTTGGTATTATAGTTTTTAAATTAACTCGAAACGAATTAAAGAATATGTTTGAGAAATGTCTCGTCTTATCAATAAACGTTTGCATAGCTATGTTATATTGAGCATTATTACTAGGATTATAAATATTTAAGTCTGATAATTGACGAATGATTTCTGCTTCATAATCAGTTTTCTTCATAATTACTATCCCAGCATTTTTGTCAGATTGCTTAATAATAACATCGTTTTGCATTAAGAATAAGTTGTACTGTTGTAACAAGTACTCGTGAATTTGATTGGGTTTTATTTTAATTCTTCGTAGAGTATCTGTACAGCATTTAGCTGTATTGTCCTTAAATAAAACATATTCAAGTGGACATTTTAACTTACAACTTTTTACAGCTTTCTTAATCTTGATTATGGTTTCACATGCAATGTCATGTTTTACAGGTTGGTCATTTCTATTAATGAAAAACACTTTCCATGAAAACTTTCGGATACCTTCAGCAATAGCTAATTGTATGTTTTTATAATTAGGTTTTCTTACGAAATTGAATTTAAGTCCTAAAAATAAACACAGTTCTACAGCTTTTGGAATAAAAATTCCTGACAAATTATGAGTACATTGTGGGGATTCTGTCATATTCTTATACAAAAACCGTAATTTGCGCTTATCTTTTTTATTCAAGTTGCTACTGCCTGGGAAAATTTTATTCATGTTAATGAATTTTCTATTTCTGTGTCTTTTTTGGGGGTCAGTAATCGTCACGTTTTGTCAATAATCATTTTCAAAAGAGTTGAATAAACCTCTGTTCTGATTGAATCTTGGATTTGATTCTCTTTTCTTATTTCTCCTTTTATTGTCTGGAAAAAGTGCTTGGTAGCTCTTTACTCCGTCTCTGTGTTGTGGTGGTTTTGACTTTTGTGCACTGTACTGACTGTAACTATTACCAAAGTTTTTATTTTTGTTGGTATTATTGTTTGAATCATTAACTTTTGTGACTACATGGTTAGTGTCGTTAGCAACTGTACTGTTATTGGTGTTTTCATCTTGGTTTGAATCGTTATTGGATTTAGCTTCCTCTAAGTTATCTTCAAAAAATTGGGCTTTGGGAATATTATTAAATACAACCTTGCTCTCTAAAACTGCTTTAGATAATTTTTCTGCATAGCGGTTTCTACAAACCTTTGGGGGTTTATCCCCAACCTTTCTCCATTTTGGCAATGAGCCATGTACCTTATCCTCTTTCTCTTCCCAATTGATTTTCTTCATGGGAAAATTCTTCTTAAAGTACGATATTGTGTGACCAGTATTCCAAACTGCTGCAAAATAGATAGAAAGCATTGAGCTGAAAGACGAAAAAACTGGCGATAAAAACAAATATTTGCAGATGCTAAGGTTCATGTCATGCACAACTAATGGCTAAGTTGAATGCATGGTAAAAGTTGCATTAATTCTGGGTTTGTGTACGTAGCTGCGATGTCGCTAAATAAGCGTTCAAAACTGCAAGAAATATTTAAAATGAAACCAGCTTTTAAAGAAATTTCCATAATATAACCTGATGCTTTTCTTGAAGCAATAAAAACGTAACGGTTTTGGCACAAGATTTTTTGACAAAAAATCACAAGAAGGTTTACACAGTTTACAGTGCATCACCATAAAATTCACTGTGAGATAAGGAAAACATTACGAATGAAGGTAATCTACTGTGAGCTTACAGCGTACTGAATTATGTGTACAAAATATATTCGCTTGAATTTAAGTTGATGTGCCTGACCGTTTTTAACATTTTTAAAAGTTTGCATGTAGGTACATACGTGGATACTAGATGTTTGTATATATGAGATAAAATGACATGTGTGCATGAAAAAACGGAACAAATTAGGATTACCTACTTAAATATTTGGCACGATTGTGTTTCCCTGAGAGCTGAATTTATCTTGCGGTACGGCCTAGCTTAATGTAGCCTTTACACGAGTAATTGCCAATGTCGGAGTGTTGCGCTTTGAGATGTATTAAAAAGTAGCGGAAACCACGTTGCTCCATTAGGCCACGGCCATCAGGATCCAGAAACACGGTTTCGCAAAACCATTTCAATTTCTGAAATCATATTAAAATAACCATTGTTTCCGTACGCTCAAGAAGTTGGGTTATTTTCACAGACGACAATTGACTAGCTCTAATCTAAATCTAATTAATTTCTGCAATTTGACAAAAGACACATTAGAGGCGTTTAAGTAATCCAAATGTTTACCAAAGCTGGTTGATCTAAATGCACAATCCTAGCTAAAAAACGTCTTGTGTATTGCTAGTATGAATCCAAGCTCTTTCTGTCAACAAATGTTTCAAAAAAAATCCATTATGTGCAAATTGTACGTCGGTTGTTAAATATTTTGTAAAATTTGCTACAACTACTACATAGATATGCGGGAACACCGGAAATATGTGTTTTAAATTAAAACAATCGAAATGTATATAACAATGCGCCTTAATTTCCACCTGCGCACTAAGCCCCGGAGCCCCCTCCCCTTTCTTTGCCGTTCAAACATACACACCCGCTTTTTTTATACTTATTTACGAGAATACCTTATTTACCCAGCTATACACCCACAAGAATAAAATGAAGCTAATCTATTAAATTAAATTTTTTGGGTTCTAACGTCACCTTGTTTACTATAAATTTTCTCAGCGTATTTCAGTTAAATAAACCACCAACAAACCCTTCAATCTATTACGTACTTATGGTAAACATCACCAGTATCATTTTTTATTGGCGTACGAGTTTAACATTCTACAAAAAACTGTTTCACTCTTCCTAAGCATGTGGTTCAATTCTTGAATGTTAAATGTAATAATTATTGATACAGTCTTATATGACGTCAATTTTCACAACTTCTTTGTTACAATATTTTATTCCGTGCCATCAAATAATAAAGCTGATACAATAAAATCTGGATACTATCATCACAGGAATCTAATCTACAAAGTTATGCATCAAAATATTAAGATAAAACACTCTTTTATAAATCGTGCTTTGATAACTGACACTGAAAATTTATTAAAAGCTTATAATGTCTACATGGATATCTTCAAATAAACTGTTCTGCTAACTATTCTTTTGTTGCTACACAAACGTTTGGTCACCCTGTCCCTTTCATCTTCCTAATCTAAAGACGTTTCTTCACTCTTACGATAAATCCGACTTAGCTTTACAGAAGATAGCATATTTAACATATATAAAGAGTAATGTTCCGTTTCTTTGCAACTTCAAACCCAGTCACTTCTATATTAGCCAAAATGCCATTTGTATATCATGCAGCACGAAGTGTGGGAGAGTGACATATACGTTATCCTCTTTGTGCTACTGTCAAACTTGTTATGACTTTTATCTTGAATGGGTTACTTGTTTCCATTGTAAAGTTACATGTTAGTTGAAGTAGTAGTACAAAATCCATAGAGTTTTCTCAGGTTTCCTTCCAGTTTGCTGGAGTAGAATACAGCAAAAGTTTTAATTTGTACAACAACAAGTTTTATACTGACATGGAGCTATGAAAAGAAGAGAACTTGTTCAAAACTGGATTTGCGTATGAGACGTTAACAATAAGCTTCATTTATCTTTTTGACGACGCACGATTTGACGTTTTAAAGACATGCATTTAATTTTAACAAAGAAAATGTCAGACAAATTTAGATAAATGATTAACACAAAGTCATGAAACATCCTCTGTGTATCTAGTAGCATATACACCGTTATTACCCTATCAATGGATTTAATGGTGTTTAAATGACTCAAAGAATGTCTAGTTCAAACTCTCCATTCGGTACTATTTCCATGCTATATCTCATGACGGCTTCAATCTATATAAATAAATATTTAACCAGCAAAAAAACTGTTTTAGCATATCATGTCTGTCGTATACCTTGTCGCAAACATATCAGAGAAGTCGTTATCGTACAAAGCAAAGCTAATTTACCTAATGTCCTTCAAAACTATTTGATACAAAACAAACTTTAATAAACAAGCTCGAAGTAGAATGGAAAATTAATTGTGACTCTTCAAAATGCTCAGCCAACCGTAAATAAAATGTTTTCTTGAACAGGAAGCCTTTATTTCTGGCGAGAAGTCACATGTGATCTTTAGCTTGTGCTGAGACATTTAAAAAATTCATACATTTCAGCTTTGGCATAAACGTATATACGAAAACGTAAAGTAACATAACCATATCAGTAAGCTCTGCTTTCCGTAAGGAAGCTTGCATGAACACATTCTTGACAGCTTATTTCTTACTGTTTTCATTTGAGTGAACTTGAAAGAGAACTTGCTGTATTAACAATGCAGTTTCTTCGGATCGGCTTTAGCTTTTCTTAAATATTGTGTTCCCGGCTTTCACAAACACCCTTTTTCAAATTCCTCGTTTCTTCAAACATTTCTAAAAATTAATCTAGGCCGGGTGTGATCTAGTTCTGCGTATGAATTTAACCTTTGAATCTGTTCAGAGACTCCACGTTGTATTTGAAACATAATGACACGTATAGAAAATTACTTGGCTTTACGGCTTTTTTGATGCTTTTATCAGAGTACATCCCACACACTCGTAAACAACATGGTAATATTTACACCCATTTAGTGAGTTATGACTCCTAAAGGAGGAAATGGCTCTAAGAAAAGATGAAGTCGTTATTTTGAAGCACAATAGTACCAACAAAACAAAGTTACATTGGTTTGGAATATGAGTTTGTAGTAGAAAATATGCTGTATGAAAAAGAGAAAGAGTGTGTGTGGTCTCATTCCTCGATTCCTGTCTTTTTTGGTAGGTAAGCAAATAGCAGCTTAGAAACGCAGCACGATGTAAATATTAACGTATCTCGCCCACGTCACTGCTTTGTAAATAAAAGTGGGAAAGTGCATTGTTTGAAGATTAAGATATGTCAAGTTTTCATGTAATTTTAGTTTGATTGTAGTCATATTTGGGAAACGTGCATGGTTTTGTTGCTGTGATATTCACAAAGGGAAATGTATCCGAACATATCATAACTACGTAATATGTACATTGCATTTTCCACCTATCCTTACACAACGCAAACAACATTGTTGGGCATTATTAGAGTTCCGAATTGGGTCTTTTCTGATTTAAGTTTCTGTTAAATATAATTATGTGATGGCTAAGTAGTAAATATATTGGCTATATCTTCACGAACTCATAACGCCTTCGCCTTGTCTTACACCGGTGACAGTAATATGAAAAACTTGAAAGCCGCAAACGTTTTCTTTGCTCAAATTCGGTCTACTGTATTGAATTGGATAAATTCCCAACAAGAAACCTATACGAAAATCCAGCTATATTTTCGTTATTCCAACAGGGGGAATGCTGCAAAAGCGTGTATGTGCAAACGCCGTTACATGTGCCTAAAGTGGAACGTGATTTTTGCATGTAGCTTGGACCCCCCTTTGTAGTTACCGATTGGCCATAGTTACGGCCATCGAGAAAAGTGAAGGGCTACCGAAGCTACTGGTATGCATTTCGTCTCCCTCGGCAGACGTAACGTCACCTATATCTCCGAACCCTTACAACTTTTTAATAAGGTGCCAATGTAAAATCGGCGATTTTTGACGCCTAGATGCTTGCTTTAATCAGAAAATTTGAGAAAGTCAAAATTTTTAATTTTTACTTCATAAAGGAGATGTTTTACGGTAATAAAACGGCAATAGGTGGATTCTCCGCACTAAAATACCCTAATCCACATTAACATCTTATCATCAGCAATAATAATACTCTGTACAAACGCCTTTGAATAACGCCACCGTAGTCTTGAAGCAATCAAAGCCATTTACATGCATTTTAATGCACCTTCATGCATCTATGGATATCATTAGCATTGATTCTCTAACAACCAGAATTCATTTGACGATTCTCTTGCTCTTGACGAGCTGAATAAAATTGTTGCTGGTCACAAGTTTCGAATTTGTGATCGATAGTTTTGCCAAGCTGAAAATTTGAGTTTTACATGTAAAACCTATAATACAGCTTCTGAGCAAAAATAAAGCCGGCAACATGCCTATATGTAGCAAAGTAGCGAAAGTAGGTGTACTCTATTGCTGATGTAGACAAACTTTTGATCCTTTTGACCTAATGATATCGAAAAGTAGTATTCACTTTACTAATGAAGCAAAATTCAGCCAAAAACTCATGTGCCAGACAAAATTTTTAATCCTGAAATGTAGTATCCAATTAACTAATGAAGCAAAATTCAACCAAAATCCCATGTGCCAAACAAAAGTTATAACGAAAAAGGTAGTATGCAAGTAGCTTTTGCTACTTAATAAAAATCCTGAATATATGCAGAAATTGCCAAAAATAGATTTTGCCTTAATGAACAGTGTTTTCAATTGTGGGGACTCGATTTGTAACTGTAACTGCTTTTGAACCAACGCTGCGGAAAATGTATAAAATAAAACAAAATAAAAAAACTTTTAAAACCTGCATGTAGCTACGTGTGCATGGAAAAGTAAAAAATAAATGGAATTTGCTTCCGATTTCTAGTAACAGTAGGCGTACAAGCGGTCAGTGGCCCTTGATAACGCCAAGTTACTTGAGTTAGAGAGACCAAGAAAACTTGGATGCAGACGAATAGTCATTAAAAATTATCTTTCTTTGTCTTTAACTGTGGATTAATTTATTCACCTAATTTAATTCCATGAAATCACATTGGTTTGTGCATAGTATTAGAAACTCTAATTTAGAATGGCACAATGTCTAATCCAGTTTAAAAGATGGTAATATTCCATCATTTTCCAATACAATCACTGCATGTTTTCTAACATTGGTGCTGATACATTTGCATTCACCTGCTTTTACTATGCAATTTACATTTACTTGCTGTTAAACTGTAATTACGAGAGTATAGAAACTCGTATACAAAATTACAACGGAATCGAATCATAGTCGATTCCGTTACATATGAGCTTACCACATCATTAAGGTCGTTGTAATGTGGGTCTTGATTCAAAACACATTTTCTTAATACATATTTAAAATTTGGTGATTCATGGTAGTATATTTTATTCTTAAACCTTCCAACAAATCTTTGGTCTTCAGATCTGATGGGTTCTCGCGTACTTGCGACTTCACGCAAAATAAATTTTCAAAACAGTTAACTTTACGTTTGTTTTTCCTTTTTTGAATGTGTTAACCCCAAGTGGCCCAAGATAACTTGGCCTTATCATGGGCCACTGACCGCTTGTACGCCTACTGTTACTAGAAATCGGAAGCAAATTCCATTTATTTTTTACTTTTCCATGCACACGTAGCTACATGCAGGTTTTAAAAGTTTTTTTATTTTGTTTTATTGCAAATACATTGATCACACAGTTACGAAAATGTGTGATATTTACCGTTATTTGCACACTACAACTTCATAGTCATTTTGTTGGTAGATTTACACGGAAAAATCACGTTACAATCACATTGTGTATTCTCAAGAATAGTTGCGAAAGTCGGAGTGTTGCACTTTGCGAATTATTAAGGAGTAGCGGAAACCACGTTGCTGCATTAGGCGACGGCCGTCTCTGTCCAAGATTCTTGTATCGCGAAACCAATTTACTTTCTAAAATGACTAAAATAGCCGTATGTATAACAATAATATTAATGAAAATAGAGATAATCTTTTTTGACCTGGAAAAATCTGCAATCGTCTATGGGATGAACGTTTTTATCACTGAAGGTAAAAATATTCAAGTTTCTCTAAAACGTGAGTATTTTTTCAGGGATAAAAGAGTATTAGTCATTTTAGGGCTTACTTTGCATACCATAATAGCATATCTTTACCTTATACTCATGCTTTTTATGTCAGCAGCAAACTTGCAAGCATTGAGAATGTGGTAGCTTGGGCGATGGAGCACAATGAGATACCAAACAATGATGACACTCTTTTTGTCGTGAACTATTCAACTGGTAATGCTAAAGTTGGTCATGTGGTGTTGGATGCTGTGATACCAGAAAATGGTTGTACTATAATATATCAGCAAATCAACCCAAAAAGCTGTGATCCAACGCAAGAATTAAAACATCGAATAAGTTTGACACATAAGTAAAACAGCAGCTATCCATTCATCGTATTACTTCTTCAGAATTCGCATATGCATAGATTACAAGTGTACCTGTACTGACTTCTTAAAGAAATACATGTGTAAGCACGTTATTGGTGTAGCAGATTTAGAAGATAAATTATATCTACCTCCTGAACTAGCACAGGATGTCTTGGAATTGGAATTGGGAGAGGACCAGGTCGTCCTAAAAAACCACAGAAAGCATTGCAATAAGAATAGAAATGTAAACGTATTGTACGATTTTAATTAATTTATTCAAATAAAATGACAAAAAATAAACTTGTCCCTGGAAAAATACTGCCGTATCAGAGAACCTTGATTAGTTTTTATTCTCGGCTAAAAAACGTTAATCCCATAGATAAAAGAGTATTTTCCCATAGACGAGAAATTAAATGCCATAATAATATTTTTTAGTTCAGGCACAAAGCTCGATGTGTTAAAAGCAATCTAAGTTTGAATTATTTCACAAATGTGGCAATATATATATTAGTGGCGTTTAAGTGATTCAATTTTTACCAATGTTGGTGGATCTGAGTGCACAATGCAACCCAAAATAGCCTGTTGACCTTCGCCAATATGAATCCGAGCTCGTTCCACTTCCATTTCTGGAGAATCTGGAAACGTTTGAGCACCAAAAAAATCCAGAGAAAAAAATATTTATTTAATAAATGTGCAGTGTGCTCTTCGATAGTGTAAAATCTTTAGAAACGTCAAAACTGCAATGTTAATAGATTGGGTACACCGAGATTTGCAAAGTTAATTTTGTAACAAACTAAACGAAAATAATACTTACATTGCACCATAACTTCCACTTGTGTACTAACCGGAGCCCCAATACCATTATTAGCCGTACCCACATAACCACCCGCTTGGGATGTGTATCCGCTTGCTCAATTACTACATGGTTTCTCCCACCAACTGTTCCCCATTTTGCACCATGCTAGTTTATTTAGTCCATATTATACCCGGCATTTATTTACCCGTGTCGTCACGTGTGACGTAACACTTTCTCCTTATGATAGCAATAAGTGACTGGGTTCACTCCGGACGGTTGTAAAAACTGATAATAGGATTGAATTTTACTCAATTTTGAAAATACAACTCAAACAACCTCGCAAGTAGTTTCGCGTAGGAGAAAAGCTGAATAATTCATTAATATACCGTATTTATTCGATTTATACCCCCGGCTAAAATTTTAAGTTACACTCAAACGGCAGTATAATTTGAGCGGGGCTAAAATTCCAAATTTGATGGTACATTTTGGAAGGATTTTGTATTTATGATGATAATTAACAGTAAACCGTTTAGCTTTGTTTTGTTAGAATGTATTTTAGCATAAATATTTGCGTCAAACGTATTGACAATGATTATCTAATCATAAAGCTAAATATAAAAGTAAATATTATTGTTTACGTTCGTATCAAAAATAATAAGGGGCTATAAACCGAGGAGGCCAAAATTTCAAACTTAATTCAAAGGGGGTCATAAATCGAGCGAGGGGTATAAATCGAATAAATACGGTAATTTATTAGTGTTGAAAATTTTACAGGATCAATACCACCTAAAAATTAAATAACCGGTTTGACCACCAACGCACTAAATTTGGATTTTTATTTTGTTCAGTATCTAAGTTTTTTAGTACACCAGAAAAAGTAAATATTTTTCTTGAACTCAGTAAAACTTCTAAAAATTCTCCTAATTTACAATTTAATTGGAACTGCATTACGAAAATTTCCAGGTGGATTTGAACTGTTTAGAAATATGAATATAATATACTGCTTTGTTTTGGAATAAAATGACATTTTTAAGAAAAACTTTTTTCAGAGAAGTTAATCTCTTTACTTTTCGAAGCGTAAGCTTGCAAAAATTCCGAAAACCGAACTAATTCAATGCGAATAAAATAATGCCAATTATAAATAATCTGTTCACCATACCTAAGACTTCTAATTTGAATTTTTTCTCTACCGGCGTGTAAGTACTGAGGTGACACATAATATGTGACACAATGCTTACTCGCGTATCCATCGTTATCTTCATGAAGCCAGCAGTAAGCACAGATGCGACGCCTTTCCAAAGCAGCACGTATGGTCTTAGTATTGACATTGCAATTTCTCTGATTTATTTTCAACTTATATTAAAACCAACCAGCAACCTCTTATGTTTTATGGACTAAGCAAAACGATCCACTTGACATGGAGAACGTATCCTATCTCCTACTACAAAACGTAGAGTCTCAGGCTCAGAAGCAAATTGGGAAAGTGCCATGTTAAAGTTGTCATGTCATCGTCCTTTTCGGAACAAACTGCAATAGTAATATATTTTTGCATCGAGATAAGAAATGTTGCAAATTCTGCACCATGCGCTCTTATTTCTTACTTCTTTTGGCAAGCATTGGTAAACTTATTTACTGTATTCACTAAATTTTCTATAGAAAACATATGGCCCTTCTAAATGCTATATTAGAGCAGCTTACCAATTTCTTTATACCTAAAATGGAAATGTTTGCAGCTACACAACACTTGGACTGTTTACATTGCAACGTGTTACAGCACTGAAATAAATCAAAGGATTTTTGCACGGAAATTTAAAAAAATAAAGTTGTTGGGAACGATTTCCATTGTTTCTGTTTTGTGAATTTGGTAGTGGATTCCGCCTGTTTGATAATATTGTTGTTGTCAAAACTGCAGTAGTGCTATAGTGTGCAGTATTGTTTGTTGCAACTTTGCCGATAATTGTTTTTCTTTAGAGGAATTACGACGTAATAAATACGTCATGTATGGATTATGAAGTATTGTCTGTTTTTGTTTTGTAATAGTTTGTACAATTTTTTTTTTGAAATGCAGTGTTTGTACGCCAATTTTCTAACATATGTTTTGAAATGCACTGTTATAGCGCATAGGTTGTATATATTACACATATTGCTTATTGGTGTTTCGATTTTGGTGTCCGAAAATCGATCTGAAAAAATTTGAAAATAGTTTGCTCTAGCTCTTCTGTTTAGCTTCAAGCAGTTTCAAAGAAAGTAAAGCATCTCAAGAGAATCTCTGCGCTAACGAAAAAGCAATTCCCTTTACAGTTGGTGTCTTGTTGTCTTCCTTTTTGTAACTGTAACACACATCCAGCCATTTTATTCTCAAAAGACGTCCAATATTTTGTATCAGAGTAACAATCGCCGGTTGAAAAAAATGTGTGGACTTGAAGAGTGTGAAAAATTGACCTACGATATTTGGACACGATCCATGTCAAAAATCCTGGAATCGCGGAACCACTATACTTTCTTCAATTAAAATTTTCAAGCCAAGTTTTCACAAAAATATGGACTTTCCTGAACAACGCGTTTAACTACTTGAATTTCCGGATGTTGGTGATTGCCAAAGTTTTTATTATTTTAAAATAAAATAAGATCTTTAAATGGGTTTCAGTCAATAAATTAGTATATGAAGAAGAAATCGTGAAGAAAAATAATATCTAAAATATTATCATAATCATAGAACGAATTCAGCTACAATATGATATTGTCAATATCTAGAAAACTTAAAACCTAAGGTTTCACAGAATCCACAATTTTAAAGAATAAAACCTTGCGGCGTTAATGTGTATAATGTGAAACATTTACTGTTTCACGTAAAGCACTACAATAATCATGTCAAGGGAATTTTTCTGCTCTTAGTTAACCTCAACAAAGCAGTTTCTTATTCTTATAGAGTTGGTGACTTGTTGCCTTTTTTGTAACTGTAATACACATACAGCCATTCTATTGCCAAAACAAATCCACCCTTTTGTGTCAGGAGCGAGAGTAATAAACGCCAGTTTCAAACAAATGTGTGGATGTGAAAGATCTGAAGCATAGAGTTGCCAAAATGTCTCAACTGTTGCAGTAGTGGGAATAATGTATGTTATGGAGTATGTTTGAAATAAATTAGAGTTCAGGTTAAAAGTGTTTAAATCTGCATATGATGGTTCTGGTGGCCTAATTTATTTTGGGAATGCGAATGGTTAACATTGCAATGGAGATTTACAAGTGTAAAAATCTAATTTAGGTAGGTGCCTGTTTGTTATTGCAAAATACTATAAGTAGCATTGCTAATTTGGCAGCTTTTTTAGTGTGGCGCTTGAAGGAACACTAGCAAATTATCCTATTTTTAATAATAGAAGGCTAACAGATTGCATGCTTGTCAAAATTTCTACATCCTAATTGCATGCATAAGTTGAAATCGAATTTTTAAATCCTAAACTATTTTTCTGTATATTTATTCAAAAAATTAGAAATGAAGCTTTTACATGTTGGAAATTCCATAAAAACCAAAACGCGATTATTACTCCAACCAGATCTTTTTTGACATGCAAACTGTCTGTTGTTCAATATTATATGATCTAAGCTTACAACTAAATGCCAAATTAACCCCACTAATTCCATTTCCTCTCAAGAACAAAGAATTTGCTTCACTGTTTCAACATTTTAAACACAGAATTCGCAAATCTCATTTTTCAAAAGAATAACGTAAATCACCGTTAGATATTATGCACGAGAAATGAAAAATTTCAGCTTCGTTCAAGAAATAACTCACTGCTGCCAAACCTTGATTCCTTTTAACGTTTTCACAAAACAAAGATAAAATTCGTTCTACATTAGATCACTAAATCCCCGTATCCTATTTGTATAAATTTAGTTGCTATAATAAAACCTAACACGAATGCACAATTTGAAAACTGTATCAACCATTTTTTTCCAAAAACCTAAAACGAACACACGTCCAACTTATACACAACGTGCGCGAATTCGGTACCTGATCTCAATGTTCTGAAGTTTCATATATATGAATTCAAAGTGCCCAAAGATCTGGAAGTTTGTAGATATTGGGTAATAATGCTATACGTGCAGATGAAACAGGTGAAGAAATGGGTAGCAAGTATACATACACAACGAAAGAATCGTTTGTTTTTATGTAACGAACGCAGTTTCTAATATATACTAGGATCCATCAAAAATTAATATCCATGAGCTTTTCCTGTCAGTTACATGAAATGACATTGCAAATATGATTATTAGTTAAAGCCGAAATGAAATGTGTTCGCTTTATGTTAAGATTCCAGAGAGAATTTTATTTCCTATTTCTACATAAAATTGCAAAACTTGTAAACAAAAGAGAGTATGGTGTATTGACTGTTGCCCAAAAAATTACACCCAGTTCTTACAAACTTTAACTTCACTTTTTCTCGTTCATTTTAAATGAACCTATTCAACCAATTTTCTTGTTATCGTTCTCAAAAACGTTCAACTACTTTGTTATTACTTTCTCCATAAACGGGACTCAAACAGAGATTTGGAAATAGTATCCAAACAATTTGAAAGTCTATTATAAGAGAAACGTTTGTCCTGGGTTTTTTATTTAACTTTTTCTAAACAAAAGGAAAAGTTGAACTTTTATAACGAGACACAAAACAAGCAAAAAAACAGGGATCATGAGAGCAGCCACACAATGTAACCATGATTTGTACAAAAAAAAACTTCTTGTTTAAAATCATTTTACAATACCTGGAAATTTAATCTAACAAAATAGAGTTTAATTGGACGTTTAGATGGACTTTCAATTATGTATTTTTAGATTGACTAGAAATAAAGAAAATATGGTAGGATGTAAAATTTGAAAAAAAGTCAAAATAAGATATAGTCGGGATGGCGATATGAGTGGTGAAAACGACATGAGGGATTTCACTATCTTGTCACGTACGTCGGGTTCATAAATTATGCAACAGAATTCAAAGACGCGGGATTATTGCCAAAAATATAATTAGATAATACACTACATTAAAGGATATTCTGCTGTGGTGGATGTTTCAAATGGATATTGATCTAAAAAAGTAATGAACTTTAGCGCATATCTGGTGGCATATAGTTAATGTGATTTCTTCAATGGCTCAGACGATACTTATCAATTGCCGAGAAGGCTTCTAACGTCCAAGTGATACTAAAGGAGTTGTATTGGTGCACTATGGGATCGCTAGAAAATATGGCACGATTGGTTTTTCCTGTGAGTTGGATGTGTCCTACCGTGCGGCCAAGCTTACTGTAATCCTCACATGAATAGTCGCCAAAGTCGGAGTGTTGCAATTTGCAAATAATTTGGAAGTAGTGGGAACTACGTTGCTACATTACGCTACGGCCATCGGTATCCAGAATCATGGTGTCGCAAAACCATTTCAATTGCTGAAATCATCTACAAATGACAAATAAGCAATATTTCCGTACATTCAGGATGTTAGTTGTTTTCCAAAGAGGACAATTCCCATCGTCAATCTAGGTCTTAACAATTTTTGCAATTTGACAAAAGACACATTAGCGGCGTTTACGTGATCCAAACTTTTACCAAAGTTGGTTGATCTGAATTCTCAATACAAGCTGACATAGCTGCTTGTCCTTCGCCAGTAGGAATCCAAGCTCGCTCTTTTTCTCTTTACGGAAGATATGGAAACGTTTTTCAAACCAAAATACCAAACCCAATTTTTTTTGTTAAATGTCACAACAAGCACTACATAGATAATTAAGCGCTCTTGAAATACATATAATTTATATTTAAAAAATAATTGATTTTTAACTAAGGTAGCACCTTGACTTCCACTTGCGTAATAACCAGAGCACCCACAACACCGTTATTAGGTGCTCACAGATGCACGCTTGCTTGATGTCTGTCATTAAGCTCAATTGCATACTCGCTTTGTCCAAGCGGCTGTTCCCCATTTGGCATCATGATACTTAATCTAGTACAGTTTATACCAGGAATTGGATTTCCAGTACCGTGACTTCGTAAAATCATTGTTTCAAATATTGATAATAGTAGGTTAATGGGTTCACTACGGACGGTTGGACTTCTAAAGATTTAAAACTTTACATATTATCAATATATTTCAGATGGCTCGCGGGTTAAAATCAAGGCTGGGTAACCCGTTTTTGCCCGGGTTCTAACGCCCACACCCGGCACCTTGCTGGGTTGGGTTTTTGGGAATAATAAAATCCCATGGTCAATTTAAACCCATAAATGGCGCCAATTTCTATGCGCCCATATACATGCATGTAAAATAAAATAAAACCCGTTAATGCCCATTAATACCCGTTAAAACCCGCAAACCCGTTATTACCCATTTAAACCCAACCCGGCGTGTCTTTATGTAGAGACTCGCGGGTTTAGCCATCTCTGATATATTTCCAACAAACTCTTTTCTATCTGTTTAAATCTACCTAGCACTTCTATCGTGTGTTTTTACTGTTCCGGTGTGAAAGAGCTACACTGGCACACATACTCACCTGCATCCTGTGGTCGTATGCTTTTAATTTCTAGGTCACACATTCACAATATTCATTCGCTTGTCCATGGTTATTTTCATGTATATGCATCACGTTTCGACAGCAGCAAGTATGGTCCTAGTGAAATTACATTTCCTTTGATTTGTTTATCTTTTATATTAAAACTCATATTATTTTATATATACCCAATGGATCCACTTGACAAGGAAGACGCACATAGTCGCCTACCACAACGCGCAGATTCTCAGGCTTAAAAATAAATTGGGGAGGCCCCACTGTAGAAATTGCCATGTTGTCGTCCTCCTCTACACAAACTGCAAAAACTATATATTTTTGAATTTATGTAAAAACACCATGCATTATACGTATCCTTGCTTTTGGAAAATATGTGCAAAATAAAGTGTCCCATGCAGTTGTTGTTGTGGCTTCCTACATACTGTTTTCCTGTTTTTTACAAATGCGGGAACATATGGCGCTTTCAAATAGTTTATTAAAACAACTGACCCAATTACTAACGGCTTAAATGTTTTGTAACGCTAATGCTGCTTAAATTGTGGCAATGTAGCGGCGAGAAAATAAATCAGAAGTTTTTTTTGCAAGGAAATAAGAAAAGAAATGTTGCTGGAAACGATTTCTGTTGTTGTTATAAAGTGTAGTGAATTTTGGCAGTTTTGTACTAGCTTGGTTGTGAAAACTCACCACCGGATTCAGGCTGCTTCGCAATAGTTAAAATTGTTGGGTAGGATGTTGAGACTATGCAGAGAATTGTTTTTTTTTGAAGTCATATATTACGGACTGTCAGTGTCTCTACTGCAGGAATTTGTCCTGATTTTAAAATGTAGCATGTTTACGCCAAATGGGTATAATTTTTTACCAAAATCAAGATGCACAAACGCATAGATTATTTCAACTCAGTGTTTTGCTCAGTGAATGTTTTGTAATTTATTAATAAATATCCATCTGAAAGTTCTGAAAAACATCCCTAACGTATTTTGAGCATTTTCTAATCGAAAATCTAGCTTCAAGTATCCTCAAGCAAAATTTACTATTTTATGTAAAGCACCATAATAAAATTTCACCAGCACAAGAACTTCTCCTGTCCCATGTTAATCTCAACAAAGCAATTTCTTTTACAGTTGGAGTTCTGTTGCTTTTCTTTATTGTCAATGAAACACACATTCAGCTATTTTATTGCCAAAACACGTCCAACCTTTTGTGTTAGGAGTGTAACAAACGCCAGTTGAAAACAAATGTGTGGATGTGAAAGAAGTGAAAAATAGAGTTTGCAAAGTGTCTAATGATGCAGTAGTGGAGATTATACATGTTACGGAGTACGCTTGAAAGAGACTAGAGTTCAGGATAAAATTGTTTGAATTGGGATATGATGGCTGTGGTGACCTAGTTTATTTTGGGAATGCGAATGGTGAAAATTGCAATGAATATTTATAAGTGTAAAAAATCTAAACTAGGATGAACGCCTGTTGATTATTGCACAAAAGTATAAGTACCTAATTCAGTTGGCAGCTTTTTTAGTGTGACCCTAGCAATAACAGTAGCAAATAATCCTAACTTTTAAAACAAAAAAGCTGAAGATTTGCATGCACGACTATATTTATTCATTCTGATTGGAAGCATACGTTCAAATCGAATTTTCAAATCCATAACTAGTTTCTGCATATTTATTCAAATATAAGAAATCTACTGCTACATAATCAGAAATTCCATAAATTCCAAAACGCGATTAAAGCTCCAAACAGATTTCGTTGACATCTGAGCATGGGTGTAGGTCAATCATATATCACTCATATTAAACCCACAAATAAATTCCAAATTAACACAACTATAAATTAAAGTATTGGTAAATTTCATTTCCCGTCGAAAGCAAAGAACTTTTTACTGTTTCAACGTTTTAGACACTGAAATCACAAATACAATTTTCAAAACAAATACAAAACAAATTCAACAAACAAAATCACTGTTAAATGTTATGCATGAGAAATTTTAAAAATTGAATGTTGTTTAAGGAACAACTCAATACTGCAAAACTTTCATTCCATTTAGCGTCTCCACAAAACAAAATTAAAATTGCATGTACATCAGATCAGATACTGTCTTTACCCTATATGTACAAATATGTTGCCTATAATAAAACCTATCACCAAGGCAAAATTTCGAAAACTGTATCGTACATTTATTTCAAAAACCTAAAACGAACAGTGTTCGTCGAACACAAGTCCAACTCTCGCACAATGTGAGCGAATACGTTTGTACGATAAGAAATATCCTGTAAACAGTGGAAATCTTACCTAATCTGAATTCAAAGTGCCCAAACCACTCCGGCATTCTTGCACACCGAACATTGCAATGCACTAATACAAGCTTAATGTTTTGCACAAAAGTTGAATCTATCACCAAATAAATCACTGTATTTGATCATTATTGCAAAATGTTTTCTATTTTGGGAAAATAACCAAAAAAATTCATTATTTAAACTTTTCACCTTTGACATTCCAACTCCATTTTAAACATAGACGAAAAAATTTTATTCCAAATTTTGCAATTGCACTTTTTAATTCTAATATTGCAACTAACTACTGCTGAATCTTAATTTCAGTAATGTTTTAACAAAAATATTTTGGAATTTGTAAAATGCAGTCCCTCTTTCCAATTGCTACTTTCATCTTGCCATCAATATTATTATGAATGGGTTCTTTGTCGCATTGTGTGCAGTTACATGCTATTCTAGAGTGGTAGTGGAAAATCGATAGAATTTTCACAATTTTTTTGCCTGGAATTTGCTGATGTTGAAAACAAGGAGACATGATCCTCCTGTTTTAACAAATTTTCCATAGGAATAAAACATGAGATGGTGAGGGCTTGTTCAGAAAAAGAAATAATTTTTACATGTACGATTTTGACGACGGATGGTTTCTTTTTTAAAATAGATGCTTAGTCCTTCAGCATAAGATATCTTCAACACAAACTTTGTTAGATTTTAAAACATCATAAATAGTTTCCTTCAATGCACAACTATAAAAATGTTAAAATTTGTTTTGGACTGGTTATGATTATGTTTGAAGGTATTATGAAATTTTTTAATTCAGGTTTGTTTACGATAGTTCAAACAACGCAAATATCTGTCCATTTAAATCTAAGTACAATCCGATCAAGTCATTGTGACAGATTGAATTCGCGTAAATAGGTATCCAACTGAATTGCTTTCACATCTGTCTTTACCAGTATTTGCAAACATAGCAAGAAGTCATAAAGTCACGCGGAAACGGAACTTTACCTTATGTCCTTCAAAACCATTTTGTTTGGAACAAGTTTCAACAAACAAGTCTGGAGAAAGTTAAGATATTTTTTGTTTTCCTTTTAAATTGTTCAGCCTTCCGTAAATAAGATATGCTTCTAGAAATGGAACCAATTTTCCTTTCTGGTTTGAAAAGGTAGGGAAACGAACGTGTGCTTTCTCTGGTCTGCTGGACTGTTTAGACATTAACAAAATGAAAGCATTTTACCCTTGGCATAAACAGATATACGGAGATGGAATGCAACATGACATTGTGAATAGGCTCAGCTTTCATTAAAGAAGCTTACATTACGACATTCCTGACAGTTTATTTCCCAATGTTTTCGTTTGACTAAACTTGAAAATAAAGTTGGCTGTTTGACAATGCATTTCTTGAACATTCCCGTTTCAACTATCACATCTACCCATTCGCAATTTTCTCGGTTTTCACTTTTTGAAATTAATCTGGGCGTGGTAGTTCACCGTATTAATTTAACCTTCCAAATTCTTAGAACTCCCACGGGTGTTTCTGAAATATAATAAAACTCAGGGAAATTACTTGGCCTTACCGCTTTTATGATGTATTTATCAGAGTACCTCCCACAATCTCGTAGACATCACAACACGCTTGTATTTACGCCCATTTATTGAGTTACGGCTTCTGAGGGAAATGGCTCTTACAGAAGACGTAATTTTGAAGGGCAGTAGTAACAACAAAACAAATATATTTTGAGATATGAGTTTGTAGACATTCCGTGTGGTTTAGAAAAGAGAAAGTTATGAGAAGGTGTATGTATGTGGTCTCGGTCTTTGTTTTGGCTGGTAAGTAAAAAAAATAACAGTTTCCAATCGCAGCAGAATATAATAAAGAAGAGCTTGGTCCACTCGTGAAGAAAATGGAAAAATCTCAAAGTTTAAGAATAAGGTAAAGTTATTTCCAATTTATTTGGGTTAAAATGAATTCACAGTAGGAGATGCTCTTCTTCTTGAAATGTTCATAGAATTGCAAATACATTTGGCGGGCTTGTATACGTTAAATGCTTTTAAATTATTTGATTTTCTTTTACGACTTGTTTCTGTTCTAAGTAAGGCTTGTTTATTTATAGAATCTGTTGAACCTACCAATTAAAAAATGAGGATTTTGCAATGATATCAATTTCATTACTTTTGTCACACTCCTTATTAGACTGTATCGCCAAACCAATAACCAAAAAACTAAAAGTACTATGCTACTTCTTCATTTTTATTTAAAATTGTATTTTAAATTTCAATTTCAATAAAGCTATGTATAATATGGCACAAATATGAAAACTATTTCCATATTTCGTTGCAACTAAATACAAGAAGTTAGAAAAGAACATTAGTATGGCGTTTCATTTGTCAGATAAACCTTAAAATTTATATTTTATCATTAGTTTTGTTGTTACACTATTGTTGTCAAGCAATAACTAGCAATCAGGATTGACGATGCTTTATGCAAAAGTTGAAAGCCGCATATGTTGTTCTTTTACCAAACTTAATATAATATCTAACAGATGTGTTATGTCAGCCATAATGTGTGATCTGTGGGTGATGGTTTAAGACATATTATATCGGATATATCATCGAGTTTTTAAGAAAGCGATTTTATTCAGTACCGCCTTACTTTTGTCTAACCTATCTTTAGGGGAAACGTACTTTTAGCCTACAAGTACTCTTTTTCGTATTGCATAATTACAAGTGTTCCGGGCAAGCCGGTACAAACGCAGATGGGTTTTATTCCACTTTCACGTTTGAAAATTCTTCAAAAATCAGAATACTGACTTGGTAATGTTTGTATATCTGGTAGGAAAAAGCGGAAACGGTGGGATTATGAAATCACAAGGACGTGCGTTTGAGTACTGTCGTTTAAAAATACTGATATTCTAAGATCACCACTGTGTTTGCGAGATTCATGTCATGAAACTTTGTATTCACTATTATCATGTATTTAATCGTTTGACCCTTGTAAACTTTCGTACGTCTGTACTTTTGCAGCTGTAAACTGGAAATATTGTAAAATTATGAATTTGCTTGGTTATGGTTTAAGTGTAGTGGTAGACTGGTGAATGTTATGCAATGCAGATTGGATGTGTGAAGATGAGAAAACAAAACAACATTGCCATTAAATGAAAAGACAAGAGACAAGAAAGATGTAGCGTTATGACAAAAAGACAACTGACTTCCTTTATTCATTTTTCTAGCATTATTTATAACTTCTTTGATTTGCTAATTAACTTACATCTAGTAACAATTCACTTGAAATCTAGAGCACTTCTTAAACTGTAACGTTTTGCGGCTGATGCAACGCTATAAAAAGGTTGCCACTGGATAAATTCCATGATGAAAAGCACGCAATTTGCATGGGAGCAAAGCATAAAATGTGCATTGCTTGCAGTTTCTCCGACGTTGCATTTGCGTAACAGAACTCTCATGCATTTTTGCATTGATACTCAGTTTCAAACTACGGAGTTCTCACAATCTAACACCTCTCTCACAAAACAATAGAACGACCTCGTTCGTAAATTACAGCGATTACAGAAAGTAAAACAAAATTAAACAGTTCTAATTTAAACAAAAATGTTTAGGTTGTATACTGAGCTATTTTTTAAACCTTATACAGTTTTAGGAATTTTTAATTTTTAACTTATTAGATGAAATAAACTTACACTTACTTAATTACTTAATTAAAACTTATACAGTGCTAATGGCTTCTTAATTTAAACTTATACACTGATAAAAGCATTAAATTTTAAACTGATACAGTGCTGACATTTTTTATTCAAACTTATACAGTGCTGCAAGCTTTAATTTTTAATCTTATACAGCTCTACCAGCTTTAGTTTTTAATCTTATACAGCGCTACCAGATGTAAATTAAACTTATACAAAGCTAAGGCTTTTATTTTAAACTTATACAAAGGTAAGGCTTTTACAATTGAATTTCAGAGTTTGCATTATTTCCTTAAATTGCTAGTGCAGTTCATGAAACTGAAAAAATACAAATCCTACTTGCTGGAAAACACAACTGTTATTTCAGGAAAAGTGGTAAATTTCCATACTCCCCCTTCGTTAGATGAAGCCCCAGGGGAAGTGCACTATGGGACGGAACATGGAGACCAGGACGATTGTTGACAGATACAGTCCAGTACAGTTGGAACGGGTTGATTTTGGGCGACCAGAGGGAGGTTGGGGTGCGGGGTTGCTGGGAGACGGAAAAGGAGCGAATTAACTGGTTACAGGCGGGAATTGGCGCCAAGGAAAAGGATAGGCTGGAGCGTGGGTACTGGCTGGATACTTTTTATACTTGGCCAAAAGCATGACTGACTGGAAACTTCGGACAGGAAAAAGCAGCCTGAAAACATGGCTTATTGGGAACAGCTTCCGAAAGCATGGGCTGAATGAAAACACCGGCAAAATTTCGATCGGCAGGAAACGGGTGCCAAATAAAGGGCTGACCGGAGACAGCGGCAATAAAACTCGTTCGGCAGGAAACGGCTGCCAAAGGAAAGGCTTACTGGAAACAGCGGCAAGAAAACTCAATCGGCAGAAAACGGTTGCCAAAAGAAGGACAGGTTGGAAACTGGGAAGTTCTGGATTCAGCGGTTGCAAACTGGGCTTGCTGAAAACGGCTGTCAGAAACAGGGAAACTACGGCCGGAAGCGTCGGTTTACAAATAACTCCCAAATGCCTAGTGCCAGGCCAAATGCTAAGGTTGGAAAAAGGCGAGACTGGACGTTGTAGTCGCAAAAATACCAGACTGGTGATACGGCCCAGAAAATTTGTGCGTTCACTGTAGAGCCGTGTTCATAAAATGACGTTTTAAAAACTGCGTTCACAAAATTACCGGCTCAGAACTGCGTTCGCAAGATGACTAGCACAGAATTGCGTGTACAAGATGACTGGATACCTTTTTTAAAGATCCGCGTATAATTAGCGCGATTGTGCTTCGGCCGGAAACGAATGGAATTTTGGCATTCAAGACATTGTATTCGGATGTCAAAGAAGGTTCAGAATTCTGCTGCTGAATGTCAATAATTCAGAACAAAGTAGAATGGCGGAAATACATCCGTGGTCGTATTTAACACTTCAAAAGAGTATCAATTTTAGATAGAAAGCCGCCGGAACAATTAAAGACACTCTGCTGAAGATATCGGACGGGTCTTGCAGGAAGTGGGGACTGGTCTGCTGGAAACTGAGGACTGGTCTGCTGGAAACTGAGGACTGGTCTGCGGGAAACTGAGTACTGGTCTGCTGGAAACTGAGTACTGGTCTGCTGGAAACTGAGGACTGGTCTGCTGGAAACTGAGGACTGGTCTGCTGGAAACTGAGCACTGGTCTGCTGGAAACTGAGTACTGGTCTGCTGGAAACTGAGGACTGGTCTGCTGGAAACTGTGGATTGGTCTGCTGGAAACTGTGGATTGGTCTGCTGGAAACTGAGGACTGGTCTGCTGGAAACTGAGGACTGGTCTGCTGGAAACTGAGGACTGGTCTGCTGGAAACTGAGGACCAACGGAGGACCAATCTGGTAAACACGGGTATCCTGGAAAGATGATTTGCTCTGTACATGTTTTCTACGCGGAAATGGGTTTATGCAGGAACAGATGTGCCTTTGAAGCGGGTTGGTGTGCACTGATTTGACGTTAGAGACGGATTAGGCAGATACAGATTTGCCTACGAAGCTGATTATGTACAGTTTTCCAATGGAAACCGCGGATTTGCTATGTACAGATTTTACAACGAAGACAGATTAGGCAGGTACAGGTTTGCCTACGAAGCGGATCAGGTCTGCGGATTACTGGTCTGGAAACTAAAACTACAACGGCTGAGACTAAAACTACATCGGCTGAGACTAAAACTACAACGGCTGAGACTAAAACTACAACGGCTGAGACTAAAACTACAACGGCTGGAAACTAAAACTACAACGGCTGGAAACTAAAACTACAACGGCTGGAAACTAAAACTACAACGGCTGGAAACTAAAACTACATCGGCTGGAAACTAAAAGTACAACGGCTGGAAACTACAGCAGGAAACTATTCAACTACTACGGCAGGGACCGGTATGCCAACGGGAACTAACTTGACTAGATTGAACTGGAAGACACCGGATGTGTCAAAACACTGGCGACATGTCTGTCTGCAGGTTACTGTTTTGCAGCCATGTATGACTAAACTTCTGTTGCGCAAACAGGGTTATCGATATGCCAGAATCGATGATGATACATTTGTGGAGCCCCAAACATACGTTTGAACGTAATTTTACAGCTGAGTTCTTATTTAGGTGACTTTAATTAGTACATTAGTTCAAAAACTTACATTTTTACAGTAATGGACACAAAAAGCAAAATCCATTGAAATGGCAAACAAAATCATAGCAGATAGCAAGTCAGTGCCTCAAAAATAAAATGAAATGGCATAGAAAACTGCTTTACATGAAAATTGGTAACTGAAAGCAAACAAGCTGGGACAGGTAGCTCATTTGATAAGCAGTTATAAGACAATTGACTGACAAATTTTTATAAAGCAGCAGCAAATAAACACCTTAACGAAATACAAGCAACGGTGATTAAACATAAGCAAACACACCGAGCAAAGTAAGATTTCCCGCAACACTAATTATTATCTAAAGAACACATTGTGTTCAACACAAAATAACAAGCGTGCATTGTCGACAATGTAATTTTCAAAGCAGGGTAAAAGCAGTAAAAGTAAGTAAGTAAGTAAGTAAAAGTAAAAGCATGTCAGGTTTCAAGTCAGGTCATGTTTAATGTCAGGTCATGTTTAATGTCAGGTCATGTTTAATGTCAGGTCATGTTTAATGTCAGGTCATGTTTAATGTCAGGCCATGTTTAATGTCAGGTCATGTTTAATGTCAGGTCATGTTTAATGTCAGGTCATGTTTAATGTCAGGTCATGTTTAATGTCAGGTCATGTTTAATGTCAGGTCATGTTTAATGTCAGGTCATGTTTAATGTCAGGTCATGTTTAATGTCAGGTCATGTTTAATGTCAGGTCATGTTTAATGTCAGGTCATGTTTAATGTCAGGTCATGTTTAATGTCAGGTCATGTTTAATGTCAGGTCATGTTTAATGTCAGGTCATGTTTAATGTCAGGTCATGTTTAATGTCAGGTCATGTTTAATGTCAGGTCATGTTTAATGTCAGGTCATGTTTAATGTCAGGTCATGTTTAATGTCAGGTCATGTTTAATGTCAGGTCATGTTTAATGTCAGGTCATGTTTAATGTCAGGTCATGTTTAATGTCAGGTCATGTTTAATGTCAGGTCATGTTTAATGTCAGGTCATGTTTAATGTCAGGTCATGTTTAATGTCAGGTCATGTTTAATGTCTGGTCATGTTAATGTCAGGTCTATGTATGTCCGTTTATTTTTGTATGCTCAAGAGTGTATTTCGACTGGTGGAATGGTGACCGATTTTGGTTTGATATTGATGTCTGTCTTCGATACTTGGGGGGCATCTATAGGAGTGACTGGTTGCTTCGGCTATGTTGCGTGGTTGTGAAATAGTGCTGATGTTAGATGCGGGGATTTTTAATTTGGTTATATACGTTGCCAAATAGGTCCAAATAAGGAAATGTACCACACACGGTGCCTGTGATAATTAGGCTTTCTCGATTCAGGAGGTTGGAATATTAAGCCGGAGTTTCGGGATTAATGGGACGCTCGTAAATGTTTTTTTGGATGTTTTTTGTTTGTACAGATGCAGTATAAAAAAGTTAAAGTCATAGTTGAAAAGCACAAATGTGGTAGGCGAATACCCATTTGGCAATGCTTGTGTAAATTTTAGGTTACAGTGTTTTTTTCTTGAGTGACGGAGTGGGGGTAGGATTTCTTGGGAGTTTTTTGTGGTTGGGTGTGCTATATGGCTCTCGGATTTTACGGTCTTTGGGTGGAAGGGGTTCTTTTTTTTGACTTGTTTTGACGGGGTTTGTGTTTTTTTTGAGGTTTTAGGTAGGGTTGTAATTTTTGTAATAGATTGTGTCGCGATAGGAGGGATTGTGGAAGGGAGGGAGGTGTGTGATTCTGATACTTATTTGCAACTGCGGCCTTATGGTTGTGTGGAGGATTGTGTTTGACCGTAGTTTGACATGGGGGTAGGTCTTTTGTTGAAGCCTGTTGACCGGTGGTCCCATATTGCATTGCCAGGAGCACTCTTTATACTGGGTGTTTTATTCTTGTCTCGTGCTTGGTTATGGTTTAAGTGTAGTGGTAGACTGGTGAATGTTATGCAATGCAGATTGGATGTGTGAAGATGAGAAAACAAAACAACATTGCCATTAAATGAAAAGACAAGAGACAAGAAAGATGTAGCGTTATGACAAAAAGACAACTGACTTCCTTTATTCATTTTTCTAGCATTATTTATAACTTCTTTGATTTGCTAATTAACTTACATCTAGTAACAATTCACTTGAAATCTAGAGCACTTCTTAAACTGTAACGTTTTGCGGCTGATGCAACGCTATAAAAAGGTTGCCACTGGATAAATTCCATGATGAAAAGCACGCAATTTGCATGGGAGCAAAGCATAAAATGTGCATTGCTTGCAGTTTCTCCGACGTTGCATTTGCGTAACAGAACTCTCATGCATTTTTGCATTGATACTCAGTTTCAAACTACGGAGTTCTCACAATCTAACAATATGTTCTGAACTCCTTATGCAAATGAACAAACTCTTTCCCGAAACATCTGGAGGAAGTTGAAACCGCACATAGACGCATAATGCATACAAGAAACTCCACGAATCTGATACTTAAACTATTCAGTTCAATGTAAATGATAAATGCACTTTGATATTCAAACCATTTTGGTAGGTAAAAGCAAAGCGCATAAGATGCCACGTACAAAACACAAAGTAGGTGTTAATTATTCGTTTATAGGCAAACGTACGTGCTTGGATTACTTTTTGCTCAACGAACCGTACTTTAACGTTTACAGTTATTTCCAGCCTTAAAATCAGCATATTTTAAATAAAATGTTGGCTTTAGGCAGCTTGTAGAGAGGAAACTGTGGGGTTTTGTCGATTTAGAACATGAAATGGGAAAAATTGCAACATTTCTCTGAAAATGAGAACATGGTTTATCATTAATGTATCATTTTAGTTTATAGCCTAACTCAGAGCACGTACCAGACTTTATAAACTGAAAACGTATGTTTACAACATCACTACGTTATTGTGAGTTCAGTATTCTAAACCGCCATAGAAATAAGTAGAAAGGATTGAGCTGAATGAGGAAAGAAACTGGAGATAAAAACAAATATTTGCCGATGCTTAGGTTCATACGTCACGTAAAACTAATGACTAAGCTGAATGTTCAGTACTGTTTGCGTAAGTAGAAGCCGAGATATCGTTGGAAATACGACTTGATGCTTTTCCTGAGGCAATAAAAACTGAAACGGTTTTTGGCATTAGATGTTTTGACAATCACCAACGAAAAGGTTTACACAGTTTACAGTGCATCACTATAAAATTCAATGTAAGATAACGCTAACATTACAAATGGAGGGAATCTAATGCGAGCTTACAGGGTACAGAATTACGTGTCAAAAATATTTTCAGCTTGAATTTAGGTTCATTTTAAGAAGCTTACATCTATGTAAACGAATGGATATTTGATATTTGTAGCTACGAAGTAATATGGAGCTTGTAGATATGAAAGTGGAAGAAATGGGCAGCAATTTTGCGTACACGGCACCAAAACTGTTTGTTTTGAGACAACGACTGCATTCTCATTTGTTCCTTGTCTCATTTCAACAAAACTCATTCATACGCTTTCTTCTGCTTGTAGTACGTGTTAAGTCATTGCAAATATTTGACTTAGTTAAAACTGAAATGAAATTGGTTTGCTAGACGTTTAGATATGACAGAAAAATTCAATTTTTTGTTTGAAATGGCAAAAATTCGTAAACAAAGAATAGTATGGTGCTGTAACTGTTGCGCAAAAAATTAAAATAGTTGTTACTGCCCGTTTCCTCCTTTTTTGCACATTCACTTATTTTTTAAAGAACTCATTTAACCAGTTTTATTTTGAGATCATTCTCAGAAAGTTTCAATTACTTTGCCATTACATTCTTCAAACCGGGAACTAAAGTAACAATTGGCAATACTTTTAATCAGTTTTAAAGTTCCACGTAAAAAAAGTTTATTCAAGTTTTGATTGCAATTATATTCAAGCATTTTCCTTCGAACTCGAAGCTTTTTACAATACCACATTTTCTAAGAAAACTGATTTTCATATTTACCACATAAATATGTATTTTTTCTTGTAGAAAAATTGAGATAAACAAAGTGAACGTTCTGTTTGACTGTCAAGTTGATACTTCAAGGATGGCTAGTAATCCATGAAAACATGGTAAAATACAAAATGTGTTGCGATGAAAAAGTCCTCTTGTTGTAATGCTCCATATGGATATTGATCTGGAAATTATGAAATAAAAAATAACTTGAGTGCATTTTCGCGGAAAACTATTTGTAAGTTATATTATACTTTCTTTTTACCTGTGATTCGCGTATTGAAGTGAAATAAATCAGAGAGCTGTCTCCATCCATATTTATTTCTTGCAGTGACCCTGGCCTCATAAATAACTCCCAACTTCAGATTTTTATTCCGATAGGATTTCCAATACAAAAATATCACCGAATTCACTGGAATAGTGTTTCTTTGTGCTATTGCATTTCTTTCCTGGTAACTACTCGTTTCTCCTGGAGCTGCAGGAAGCACCAATTCTAGCAACGGCCCAGTATTTTCATGCGTATTATTTCTGTGCTGTCTTGTGTAGTTCAGACGATACTCGCAAATTTCCCATGCTCAACACATCTATGCAATAATATAGTATGTAATTAAAACAAAATGTTTTTAAAGGTGTTTAAGTCATTCAATTTCCTTTACAAAAGTTAGTGGATCTGATTGTGAGTGCACAATAATACCCAAATCTTGAATTGACGTAAAAACCTATTGCAATTTCTATATCATGCGCTTTACATTTACCCGCGTTTTCAGATACATCTGCAAAATAAAGTTTTTCCTGTAGTTTTGTTTGTTTGCTTCTAAATGCCTTTTTACAGCAACTGGCACAATTCTTTTGGGCAGAAGTGAAAATGTTTGCAGCTACACACCACTTGCACGGCTTAATTTGTAAATATGTAGCAGATAGAAAATGAATCAAAATTTTTTTTGCATTGAAATAAAAAAAAGTTGTCAAGAACGATTTCTGTTGCTTTTCTTATGTGTACTACACATTGTGTAGTGGGTTGCGGATTTTGCGTCTTTGGCAAGATTTTTGTTTTCAAAAGTGCAGTAGTGATAAAGAATGTTTGACAGCAGTATTTGTAGCTCTATTGTAGACAATAGTTTATCTTTACAAGTATATAGAGTACGAAGTGTTTGCTGTTTGTTTGTTTTGGAGTAATTTGTTCTAATTTTTAAAAGTTGTTGATGAACGCCATTTTTTAATTTTTTGTTTTTAAATAATAAAAGTCAGATAGTATAGGTTCCATATTCCGAACTATGTCCTGCTGTTGTAATTTTGTGCCTGAAACAAATGATAAAAACACTGTGGGACATTTTGGATTGAAGTTTAACTACTGCAAATCTTTTACTCCAGTCAGCGTTTTAACAGAAAAAAATTATATATAAATTTACATCAGATCAGGATTTGTTTGTTTAATTATACTGGTTGTATTAAAACATAACACGAAAACAAAATATAAAAAGTCTGTACGACATTTCTTCCGATACTTATAGAGTAAGTCCACGTGATGGGTTCCACCAAAAAAAATTTTGTTTCTGATCTTAAATGTTTTTACACTTTTCAAACATACATATGCCCGGAATTAATCACACAATATATTGGAGTCTCAGATAGCCCCAGTAAAGGATGGCAAGCTTATGAATTTTTAGCATTAAGAACCTAATTGTCTCACAGTATCTCAATACTGGCAAATGTTTTCGGACTGAAACTTTTGTGGTGAATTTGGCATTCTATTATGATACGTTCGTGAAAATATTATTAATGGAGCAGCTCTGTATAGTTTTCTATAAAAGATTATCTTCAAAAACACCAACATTTTCAGAATTTTTTAATCAAATGGGTTTGTAACTCGCATGTATTGGGAGTTTTTAGGAATGCAAAAACAATGTCCATCCACAACTTTTAATGGGCTATTTGATGCACACACTTGTTTTCAAAAAATTCTCGTATCTGGCGAGTTATGCATACAAATCGTAATCAATATCTTCAGTCATGCAGGAATTCATGAATTTAAAGATGTACAACTTTTGTTCTAGAAGCGTTTGTGGGATTGCTAAGTGCAGTTTAGAATGTCCAGATCCTGCTCTACTAATCCCAATCACAAATAGCTTTCGCCCATCTCAGGTGCACTAATACCAGGCAAATTGTTAACTAATGAACATTTTTAAAAAAGTGTCCCGAAGACGGAAAAATTGCCAAATCTTTTTTTCTATGCAAAATATCAAAAATCTGAAAAACCCCATTTTTGCAAATTTAATGGTGATTATTTTGGCATATCATTTTAAAAACATGCACACTTGGTTGACGAACCATAACCCCAGACGTCAGGCGTACTCAGCTGATTTTCAAAATTAGTGAAATTTTTAAACTGTGAATTTTTTCTTTTTTGTTCACTCGAATGTTCCGTTTTGTTTACTAACAAGAATCCAGCTCATATTTGTTGGTTTTCTGATACTAAAAACTCAAAAAACCATGAGCTGAAAATTTCCCAAATTTTGAAAATCAAGCTGAGTACGCCTGACGTCTGGGGTTATGGTTCGTCAACTAAGTGTGCATGTTTTTAAAATGATATGTCAGAATAATCACCATTAAATTTGCAAAAATGGGGTTTTTCAGATTTTTGATATTTTGCATAGAAAAAAGTATATGGCAATTTTTCCGTCTTCGGGACACTTTTTTAAAAATGTTCATTAGTTAACAATTTGCCTGGTATTTGTGCACTTGAGATGTGCAAATTTATTTGTGATTGGGATTAGTAGAACAGAATCTGGACATTCTAAATTGCACTTAGCGATCCCACAAAAGCTTCTAAACAAAAGTTATACAACTTTAAATTCATGAATTCATGCATGACTGAAAATATTGATTACGATTTATATGCATAACTCCCCAGATACGAAATATTTTTAAAAACGAGTTTGTGCATCAAATAGCCCATTAAAAGTTGTGGATGGACATTGTTTTTGCGTTCCCAAAAAATCTAAAACCTGCGAGTTACAGACCCGTTTGTTTAAAAAATTCAGAAAATTTCGGTGTTTTTGAAGATAATCATTCATAGAAAAATATTCAGAGCTGCTCCATTAATAATATTTTTACGAATGAATTATAATAGAATGCCGAATTCACCAAAAAAGTTTCAGTCCGAAAACATTTGCCAGTATAGAGTTACTCTGAGACAATTATGTTCTTAATGCTAAAAATTCATAAGCTTGCCATTCGGTACTGGGGCTATCTGAGACTCCAATATATTGTGTGATTAATTCCGGGCATATGCATGTTTGAGAAGTGTAAAAACATTTAAGATCAGAAACAAAAATTTTTTCGGTGGAACCCATCACGTGGACTTACTCATAACGGACTCATATCGAACTCTCAGAACAATTTTCAAAGAGACTAGACTTCCTGATAACACTGCTTGGGTCTGCAAATTCGTCTGGATGGAAAAGAAACCTGTAAACAGTGTAAATCGTTCCCGATCAACTGAACTTTTTACTTATTAAAAGCAAACCCCATTTTGAAAAAACGTCGACAACGACGCAAGTCGTATCGGCACAAAACTTCTTTGTAAATAGTGCAGTTGCAGTTTTAAATGCTAATATTGCAAATAGCTGCTGTTGACTCTTAATTTAAAAAACTAGTTTAAATACAATAGAACATACAACTTCATAATGACAAATCAGCAGGTTTATAAAAATACTTCACTAGACTGTTTCCCCAATAAAATGAGAAAAAACGTTACACCAAACTTTTTTTAAAAAACTCCAACAGTACACACATCTAATTCCCGGAAAGGCCAAAACAAAACTGAAACTCCAGCAAAGCTCACAATTTCCCATCCTGTTCAGGCATGCACCCGGGAAGTCACATCGCTTTTTCGGCTTGCTGTTCGTGCACTATATTGCATTTTCTCACAGCTTCATTATTTAGTTGTGGTTTTATCTTTATCGGAGATTTTACACATGGAAAAAACAAACAGTTTTATTAAGGTATCTACTTAATCTTCTTATATAAAACTTTGGAAGTCGCTTAGGACAGCTACCAATCTACAATACAATACATCGTGCTTGATACAATAACCAATTATTTTGACTTGTACAGCTTCCAATTCGCCACTTCACGTGTAGTGAATCACGACACTCATTATGCAACAAGCTTATCGTCATTATAATCGTCCCGAGGCATATGGATGACAAATTTACAGGATGTGCTATAAGCAAAGCCGCCTCTTACGATTTGTACTATATGACTTTTTCAAGGACGTCAAATGGTCAGAAAGTTTTGAAATGCATTTTGGTATGATCAGTTCAATTTGCCATAAGAAATTATACAGCCTTTTTTGAAGTCTTTGAAAAAAGTCATATAGCACAAATCAAAGTTTGTGAAAAAATCATATAGCAGAAATTGTAAGAGGTGCTTTTTCTTGTAGCATCCAGTAAATTTGCCATCGATATTTGTTCTCGTTTTACAAATTTCCACTGCGGAGAGGTACAAAAGTAGGAAAAACTGATATTTCTTTTTGCTTATTCTTATTTTGGTTAAACGCAAGTAATCTCCACCTTTTCGAAACAGTAAAAATTATTCATCAAATTATGTATGGATATGCTCCTAGATATTTTCAAAATTTCTTCGATGATGTACAATTTTATTTTAGGTCAACTGGAAGTACAAACCATACTATGAGTAACTACAGAGGGTAATTTTTTCTGGTTTGCTGATTTTGTTAACCCTATAACTTGTACAATTTGCGTTTGCGGAGCTTTGCATACTTTTCAATGTGTTCTCCAGAGTTTAAAATTACTCGGTTACATTGGCGCTTATACGATTTCTTTAATTTTTGTACAATTTTTGGGCTTTCTTTTTCTCATAACTGTTTTAATTTTTCCAAATTGACGTCCCAAAGCAACTCTTTCTTTGCAAATAAACTGCTGTTTTAAGTAACTGAAGCTACCAATGTCCATTGGATCAGTTTCCATATATTTTCGGGAGTGTTTTCTTCGATTTAAAACGTTTTCCGGAATTTTTATGTTCCTATTAGACAAAGTTTGTGGCCGACCTTGTCAAAAAGAATGATGAAAAGTTGTAAAAACAATAGACAATTGGCATTTTTGAACATGCACTTATCAAAATTTTTCCAAATAACCTTTTTTATATTGCAGTGGAACAAAATGCATTATTTAGTCATGTCATTTTGGTTATAGAGTTGTTTTTGGAGGCTACACAAATTGATTTTCCGGAGGAGGGCCGATGTATGATTTCTCCGGTCTCGGTTTCTAGGTGGCGTATTTTCTCCTGTAGCCTTTTCTGAGCGGATTTTTTGCTTGCAATCGATCATACTGTAAGTGGTCCTCTGAAAAACAATGATGCCTTAAATTTGCATCGGTTTTTATAACTGTTCTCCGGAGGAAATACCCTTGGAAACCACAACTACGCGTCGGATCATTTCCGGTGAAAGTTTTAATGACAACTTCAAAACTATTTATTTGTTATTTGTGATAAACGAATCTAGAAAGTCTGTTCTTTCAGCTCGTATCAACAAAAATTTTGCAGCAAGATGGGAAACGCTTGAAAAATGACTAAACAAATCAGCAAACCAGAAAAAATGACCCTCTGTATTTGCGGGCGTTACCACCCAAAATATCAACTTTCTCAAAATTTTGAACTTTAACTGTCTATGGATAGTAGGTCTCAAAGAAAGGGTCCATGCCAAGTTTCAGCCCTCCAAACCAAGTTTGGGGTCAGTAGTGACGAAAACATGTTTTGATCGGTTTCGCCATAAACAATTTAAATATTCTCAAAACTGAAAAGCTTTTGGGATAGGATTTTTTCTGTGGAGTTAAGTGGATATATGAGTCAAACATTTATGCATATACGTCCACATTTTGTATTTCCATTTTTTTACAAAAAAAATTCACTCAAATTTTCATGAATTTTTTAGAAAGTTTTTTGACTTCTAGCCGCGTCCATTTTTTGTTGTATTTCAAAGGGTCACAAATTTATGATGTCCACCTACAGCAGTGTTTCGCTGATACACTGCAGTGAACGGTTTGAAAAATTCCTTATAAATAACGAGATATAGGCAAAAGTTTAAATTACCCGTGTGAGTTTTGGGGATATACTTAGTATGCATCACCCGTTGCTGGGCTAACAATCAACCAATCAACCCAACAAAACGTGCAAAATATGCGGCATAACTGGCGCTTTCTCTGACATCAATTGCAGCTTGATTGCTTGAAAGCCATAGCTTTGGCAGACACTTATGCTGACCACCCTCGAATTTCGAAAAAGTGACAAATTTTATAAAATTAGCGATATCTTTTTTCAAGACCATAATTTTAAATATCTGAGGATACACAATTGAGCTCATTGTATTGTGATTCATTTGACATCTGAACTGCATATATCCGACCACGCAGGCGCGTGGACGCCGTCCACTGGACGGTTTGTGTACTTTTGGCAATTTACGAAAATTTCTTGTGAATTGTTAGTTTGCAGGAAAAAGTTGACCTTAATCAAATCAAATTTTCGCAAAAACGGTACGAATGTAACATAATTCGATATATATCAACAGGCAGGTACAAATTTAATGTTTTGGCTGCATTTGATTAAGGTCAGCTTTTTCATGCAAACTAACAATTCACAAGAAATTTTCGTAAATTGCCAAAAGTACACAAACCGTCCAGTGGACGGCGTCCACGCGCCTGCGTGGTCGGATATATGCAGTTCAGATGTCAAATGAATCACAATACAATGAGCTCAATTGTGTATCCTCAGATATTTAAAATTATGGTCTTGAAAAAAGATATCGCTAATTTTATAAAATTTGTCATATTTTCGAAATTCGAGGGTGGTCAGCATAAGTGTCTGCCAAAGCTATGGCTTTCAAGCAATCAAGCTGCAATTGATGTCAGAGAAAGCGCCAGTTATGCCGCATATTTTGCACGTTTTGTTGGGTTGATTGGTTGATTGTTAGCCCAGCAACGGGTGATGCATACTAAGTATATCCCCAAAACTCACACGGGTAATTTAAACTTTTGCCTATATCTCGTTATTTATAAGGAATTTTTCAAACCGTTCACTGCAGTGTATCAGCAAAACACTGCTGTAGGTGGACATCATAAATTTGTGACCCTTTGAAATACAACAAAAAATGGACGCGGCTAGAAGTCAAAAAACTTTCTAAAAAATTCATGAAAATTTGAGTGAATTTTTTTTGTAAAAAAATGGAAATACAAAATGTGGACGTATATGCATAAATGTTTGACTCATATATCCACTTAACTCCACAGAAAAAATCCTATCCCAAAAGCTTTTCAGTTTTGAGAATATTTAAATTGTTTATGGCGAAACATGTTTTCGTCACTACTGACCCCAAACTTGGTTTGGAGGGCTGAAACTTGGCATGGACCCTTTCTTTGAGACCTACTATCCATAGACAGTTAAAGTTCAAAATTTTGAGAAAGTTGATATTTTGGGTGGTAACGCCCGCAAATAGTTACTCTATATTTAACAATGCGTCTAAATCATGTAAAGAAAGCATGATTCAATCGTGGTTATCAATCCCAGAATGTATTACCGTCATTGAAAACAAAAAGTTATTTAGTGAAACCTTTTACAAGTACTTGTTGGAAATTCAACCTGAAAATTATAAAAGAATTGAAATAGATTCTGATATTGACTTAAATGTAATATTTAATTCTGTAATAGGTAGATAAATTTTGACTGACTTATAATATGTATATTTTTTACTTTAAATCTAATGTTGTTTACTACACATAATATGTGCAATACTGAAAATGATTTGAAAAAAGGTGCAGAATTGGGTTGTCAACTTTGTCTGACAACTGTACATGGTTTTTATATCCTACAAGACGGACTATTTTCCCATGTACCACCATAATACGCTCAATTGAAACATGAAACCATTAATTTCTAAATATTTGTTTGACGAAAATAATTACTAAATGTAATAACCAGTCAATGGTAAACCAATTAAAGATGCTCGCTGCTAAAGTCGATATAAATAATATAAGATTTAGCCCCCATTGGGGTTTAAACCTGGTTTACACCCAATTTAACCTATTTTATACCCAATTTAGCCTGGTTTAGACCCCATTTAGCCTGGTTTAGACCCCATTTAGCCTGGTTTAGACCACATTTAGCCTGGTTTAGACCCCATTTAGCCTGGTTTAGACCCCATTTAGCCAGGTTTAGACCCCATTTAGCCTGGTTTAGACCCCATTTAGCCTGGTTTAGGGCCCCCCAAAAATAAAGTGGACGGACACACAGACACACGGACAACGATATCCTAATAAGCTCCTCTGCTGAAGCAGCGAGCTAATAATGTAAATGTAGTGGCAGAAATAAGTACCTTTATACTCATTTAAAGGATTCTGTCGCGAATGTGCAATAAATAAATTCTTTTTGTTCTTACTTAGTACGTACTCAAAATAAATCGCCTTAATTATCTTTAGCAACCATTATCATGGTAATTTGAATGACTTAATAGCCACGCATGTTCTTGTTCTGCAAGATTTAGCTAACGTATTGAAACATATATAAAAAGTTTACTGACTGGCACAAAATGAACTTGGATTTCTGGTTAATTGGTTATTTGTTTTATCTGCATCAAAATTATTTTAAAAAGTCACGTTTTCCTGTATTTTAAGCTGTAGTTTTCTTTTTGCAATTCTTGTACATTGTTATTACACAATATTACAATTATTCTTTTATACACTAAAAGTCACTCAACCCACTTTTATCAAACTAACGCATTTGTACAAAATAAGTTGATTTTAAAAGTGTTATTTCGATTTCCTTTTCAACTAAGAGCTTTTCAGATTTTATCTTTTTCTAAGAGAGCTTACTTTCGTTTTTATACAATAAATTGTTTTTCCAAAATTTTTTTTTAAAAATGGGAAATTCCCATTTAAATTTTTTTTCATTTTTTTCATTTTTTTCCCATTGGCAATGTATAAACAAAGTAGACGTTTAGTCTGATTGTCAAGTTACTACATCTAGTTTGACTAGTGATCGATGAAAATTAACACTGCAGGTTTCAACGACAACGAACCCTTTTTAAGGCAAAGCTCGTACGTCGAAGGAACCCGAAATATGCAAGAAAGATAGAATACCAAATTTGAGAAGAATGTTACAATAAGAATACTTGTCCAAGCGCGCACCCAGCGCTAGGCACAGCAGGCACGTGCCTCTAGCTGGAAGTTGAAAACTTAGGAAAAAATTAAGGGTTTTGGTAAAGTCACGAAGCAAAGTATTGAAGCATTTTACTGCGAACAGTTGAGCACAAAATACAAAATCACCTAAGCAACGATACTCATGCTTCCTCAGTCAATTTTCCTTCAAATGTAGTTTCCCATTTGTCAGCATCGGATTGTGTTGTTGTTGCTAATATTTCTGCTTCAATCTCTTTGATTTTAAAGTGTTGGCTATATCACAACGCTAATGAGTTCTCATAAGCTATAAAATTACACTGAAGATTCGCGATATGTTATTTAAAACATTAAGGGTACCCAATGTAGGTTTCAAAGCCTTCTCTAGATACTTGCGTCTAGCGAATGGGGGCCCGATTAGTGAAGGCAAACGATTAATCGCGATTCCAAAACGATTTTTGATCCGATTTTTTATCAAAACGTTTGGATGATCGGAAACACCGATCAGATTTTCTAGAATATTTTTGATTCCGATCAAATTAGTGCTTAAAACGTTTATTAATCGGAAAAATCGCGATTTTTGTCTACCACATAATTTATTCCGCAAAATCTATTTTAAGCTTGACAAATTGAAATAAAGAGAATTACCAACAATAAAAAATAGTTAAAACGCACATTAAACCCAAATACTTGATGTAAATCTGCTTTGTAATGAAGTTCCAGATTTATATAGCAAGCATGCTACATGATTGTTTTACCACGCACACATAATATGACCAGTTTGTAAAAATCGCGATTAATCGCAATTCCGATTCGATTTTTGTATAAAACGTTTGCAAACGATTTTTCATCGATCAACCGTTTCCGATTTTTGTATAAAACGTTTCGACAAAAATCGGTTTAATCGCGATTAGTTTTCGATTTTTGCCATCACTAGGCCCGATTATCGGTTTTCCATAAATAATTTTTTATGCATATTTATTGATTCCCAAATTCTTTTTAATCCCGACGAATTGATGTAGACAAGTATTTATAATTTTTTAAGGAAGCTGATTTTTGAGTTCTATAGACCTAAACCTTTCAAAGAACTAAACACAGCTCTAGTTTTATGTAAACCCTGTTAGTAGTATAAGTTTTATTGCGAAAAACATAATTTTAAGTATATTTAATCGCCGATTGCAATGGACAACGGTGTGTAAATTTTGAAGGGTTCCATAAGGATTTTGACGTTTTATTTCTATGTTTTTTAGCATTGTGGTAAA